>CAUHTR010004519.1:0-27041 GCA_959609185.1 Schmidtea polychroa | reverse complement strand
NTAAAAGTCTATAATTAATAAATTAATATCTTGTTAACATTTATTTGAGAATTTAAAAACCTTTACTTAAAATTTATGAAGTATTTAATTTTGATTGTATTTTATAAGACATATATTTGAGTATTAACTTATTTTGATTGAACTATCACATTCAATATTATGATGATTGTTTTCTAAATTGAAATATTTTAGTGTAAAATAGTAAATTTAATAATAAATAGAATACAATATTAAAGGACTTTTTAAAAAAAAATTTACTTTCTATTACCTAATTCCATCATTAAGTTTGAAAAGTCTATAACTGTTAATAAATCAATTTCTTATTTACATTTTCTTATAAAATTTATATTTTTTAAATTAAAGTATTAAATTGATGATTTAATTTTAATTGTATTTGAATGATACATTTAATTTACTTTGATTGAAAGGAGTAATATAATTCATATTACGATATTTGTTTTCGAAATTGAAAAATTTAGTATAGTAAATTTAATGATAAAAAACTATTATTGTAATATTAGAGTATTTAGCCATAAATTTGAAAAACAAAATGACCTAAGTTACTTTTTATTACTATTACATATTTCCGTCAATAAGATTAGGTCTATCTGGTAAAAAAAAAAATTCTGATTTACATTATTCGAGAATTTGAAAAATTATAAAATTTATATTTTTTAAAATTTAAATTTGATTGTATTTTCTAAGACTTATATTTGAACATTTAATTTATTTTGAATGAAAAATATGATATATGAAAAAAATATGAAATAATATGATAATATTTTTTGAAATACATAATAGGGTGGGTCGAATGTTAATAAATTTTGAGTTCAAGAAAGGAAACATGGTTAAAAAGTTGTATTTTGGTATAGAAAAATCGAATCAAACCATTTTACTTAGATTTATGGACATTTACTGCTCCCAACTTTTCTCCGAAAATGCAGTTCAACATAAGTGTGAAAACAATGTAATTTGGCTAGTGTCGGAATGTGTTTTGCGCCTTTGTCCATATTTAGATGTAGCTTTCTTAAGAGCTTATAAGTATATTATTTACTCTCTTGGGCTGAGATAGTATATTCTGTGTCCTCATCCCGCATTGAAATATATCCTGACAACGTCAGTGATTAGGAAGGGCCAAATTTGAATTATCCTTTTCAAAGACAAAAATCAACTTTCGAAATTATTTTTTATTAAAAACATCCAGCCAAAAGTTTAGAAATGTATTAGCGAGGGCATAAAAAGAAGTCACATGAAATCAGCTTTGCTTTGCACCTTGGGCAATTCCTTCCTTGATTTTTTACACAGTAGTACCATACCATGTCTGGACTTGTGACCAAACACTTTGCAACTGGCAGAAGAAACATCTTTGATGGCTCTTTCAACGGCTTGAGAATGACAGGGAAATTGTTCTAATGTAATTTTCTTATTCATCTTCAATTCATGATCCAATATATGAGATAAAAGAGGGGGAGGCGTCAAATTACATTTTGTCCAGTCAATCATGTCAGCATATGATGTAGCAGACGACTGAAGAAAGACAGTATTCTTGTCCATAGTGCGAATCACTTCGGAAGGGAGAAAATTTTGTCTTGCAGTTATGATTTTTTCTGTTGCAAACTTTCTGATTTCTTCATCATCATCACCAACAGCAGCTAGGAGTATATTTTCTGGATGTGAGAAGTAATTGTTGTTCTGAATGACAGGAAAGATGATTTCTTGGTCTGATGGATCCAAATCCTGCAGAAGTTGGAGCATATAAAAAATATTTCTTGCACCATCTTGGCATGACGAGTGAATCTTTATATAAAACCATGACGGTCCATAGAAATTGACAATAAATTTCACTATTCGCATGAGAGGTTCAGATGGAGCAGTTTCGGACATATATAGTCGCAGAATTCTATTAGCTTTCGTTAGCCAGCGACTGTGATTCAAATTTCCTGGTTGTGCCATTTGTAGAAAAGGGACATCCTTGTTGTTGTGGTACCCTTTCTGGACTGCCAAGCATACTCTGAGGAAATACAATTGATCAGTGTTCAATTCTTTCTTGACATTTTCACTAATATCTACGACCTTTCCAGGAAGGGACATAAAGGCTACTACGGGCTTGTCTTTTGGATCAAAATCAAGAACGCTTCCTATTTCACCACATGACGTTTTTGGACCTTTTGTTTCTCCACCATCGACGACTGAAAAATACTTCCTGAATGGTAATTCATTTGCATGCAACAAGCATATCAGCCATTGTAGAGGTCGCCCTAGGCTTTTTTCGAGTCTTCTGATTATTCCATTATTTTTTCCGGTGTTTGTATTGGTTCCATCGCACACAATTGCTTGAAGGGTCAGTGAGGACTGCGTGCTAACGATGATTGACATGATTTCTTTGCCAATATCCACAGCTTTACTACTTTGAGGTACAACATGATCGATATATGTATCCCCTGGAAAGGCGACAATCACATAATGCTCCTCTTTTAGGATCCTTCTATGAAGTAAGGTGGAATCTTGTTTCCCGTCGAAACCGAGGCAAATCAAGTTTTTCGCTTCTGCTGAATGCTGTTCAATTTCTCTCTCCCTCCAGTACTTTCTCTGACGTCGTAATTTTGCGGGATCGATGATTGTTTGAGAGGATAACAGTTCCATATCTTTCAGAAAAGCGTTTACTAGCAAACACGTGTCTCTGTTGCTCACACCACATCTGTCAACAGCTTTACTTAATTCAGGATAATGTCTTCTATTTTGAAATTCATCACATTCTTCTACGCTTGACTCTGAGCTTTCTGTTGAATTGTCTAACTTATCTTTACTTTCATCACTAGCGGCTTCACTCTCCGTGTCACTTCTTGAGGTCGGATGTAGATCGTTAACTTCAGTGTCCATTATTTCATTTTTCATTTGTTTTCCTTTTCCTGTAGGGCTGCTTTTCGTTTGTTTTCTCTTCAATTTTGAGGTTTCCTGTCTGTCCGTATTTCCGATTTTCATGTTTCTGGTAGTTTGTTGGTCAATCCAGAACTCCCACTCTAAGGTAGGAATTTTCAAGGCCAATCGGCATGTACACTGACTTCTTCCACGAGCACCATCATTAAAACATTTGCAGCAACATATGTCAAACAATTTGGAAAACGAGCTTAACTTATCTTGAAATTTGGCAGATGACCTCTTGCATACTGGATACTTCTCTAATTCACGCACTTTTGATATTAGTCGCTTGACACGAACCACAATACTACTGAACTCAACAGTTGGGATACTTGCCTTCATATAAATTTCCTTCACCTTATTTGCGAGAAGAGTTGCTTGTTCGTTAAAGCCAGTATGAAATTGCGTACATTTCTCATTGTAACAGTAATCACGAAACACATCTTCACAAGTAGGTAATTGGTTTCTGGGTAGTTCACAAGTTTGACCAAACAGACAATGACGTGATTTACTTCTTGTTTTGCGAAATTGCTTATTTCTCTGTCCCTTCATAACTGCTCTTCTGTACTCAGCTCTGGCAAAATAAAAGTGAATCATCAAGTTAACTTTTTTAATTATGTCCAGCAAACACTTGACATCCAATCGAAACAAATTAAATTATCTGAGTTTAGACTGACTAGTAGTATCCATGTGGATTATGTGTTGACTGTAGTGTGTGTGTTAGTATTGTTCAGAAGAAATTGTCTTTGTGAGTGCTTGTGTGAAGGTGCTTCCGTGAATTAACCTCTCTATACATGCACGCGTTAGCTTGGACTTGTGAATAGAGCATGTCAAAAATGGTCTTTCTGCACCAGGGCTCCCTAATCACTGGGCTAAATGGGCTATGGTCCCAGGGCGCAAGCGTTTTGGGCAGAAATTTTATTGTTAGTTATTAGTTCTTTAGTTTTCTTTACAAAAATTTCATTTTCATTTTATTAGTTTTCACGTATTTTTAAATTAAACAATTTCTTAAAATTTAACGATTTTATATTCAATATATATATATATATTAGGGTGGGTCGAATGTTAATAAATTTTGAGTTCAAGAAAGGAAAACATGGTTAAAAAGTTGTATTTTGGTATAGAAAAATCGAATCAAACCATTTTACTTAGATTTATGGACATTTACTGCTCCCAACTTTTCTCCGAAATCAGTTCAACATAAGTGTGAAAACAATGTAATTTGGGCTATGTGTCGAAATGTGTTTTGCGCCTTTGTCCATATTTAGATGTAGCTTTCTTAAGAGCTTATAAGTATATTATTTACTCTCTTGGGCTGAGATAGTATATTCTGTGTCCTCATCCCGCATTGAAATATATCTGACAACGTCAGTGATTAGGAAGGGCCAAATTTGAATATACTTTTCAAAGACAAAAATCAACTTTCGAAATTATTTTTTATTAAAAACATCCAGCCAAAAGTTTAGAAATGTATTAGCGAGGGCATAAAAAGAAGTCACATGAAATCAGCTTTGCTTTGCACTTGGGCAATTCCTTCCTTGATTTTTTTACACAGTAGTACCATACCATGTCTGGACTTGTGACCAAACACTTTGCAACTGGCAGAAGAAACATCTTTGATGGCTCTTTCAACGGCTTGAGAATGACAGGGAAATTGTTCTAATGTAATTTTCTTATTCATCTTCAATTCATGATCCAATATATGAGATAAAAGAGGGGGAGGCGTCAAATTACATTTTGTCCAGTCAATCATGTCAACATATGATGTAGCAGACGACTGAAGAAAGACAGTATTCTTGTCCATAGTGCGAATCACTTCGGAAGGGAGAAAATTTTGTCTTGCAGTTATGATTTTTTTCTGTTGCAAACTTTCTGATTTCTTCATCATCATCACCAACAGCAGCTAGGAGTATATTTTCTGGATGTGAGAAGTAATTGTTGTTCTGAATGACAGAAAGATGATTTCTTGGTCTGATGGATCCAAATCCTGCAGAAGTTGGAGCATATAAAAAATATTTCTTGCACCATCTTGGCATGACGAGTGAGTCTTTATATAAAACCATGACGGTCCATAGAAATTGACAATAAATTTCACTATTCGCATGAGAGGTTCAGATGGAGCAGTTTCGGACATATATAGTCGCAGAATTCTATTAGCTTTCGTTAGCCAGCGACTGTGATTCAAATTTCCTGGTTGTGCCATTTGTAGAAAAGGGACATCCTTGTTGTTGTGGTACCCTTTCTGGACTGCCAAGCATACTCTGAGGAAATACAATTGATCAGTGTTCAATTCTTTCTTGACATTTTCACTAATATCTACGACCTTTCCAGGAAGGACATAAAGGCTACTACGGGCTTGTCTTTTGGATCAAAATCAAGAACGCTTCTTATTTCACCACATGACGTTTTTGGACCTTTTGTTCTCCACCATCGACGACTGAAAAATACTTCCTGAATGGCAATTCATTTGCATGCAACAAGCATATCAGCCATTGTAGAGGTCGCCCTAGGCTTTTTTCGAGTCTTCTGATTATTCCATTATTTTTTCCGGTGTTTGTATTGGTTCCATCGCACACAATTGCTTGAAGGGTCAGTGAGGACTGCGTGCTAACGATGATTGACATGATTTCTTTGCCAATATCCACAGCTTTACTACTTTGAGGTACAACATGATCGATATATGTATCCCCTGGAAAGGCGACAATCACATAATGCTCCTCTTTAGGATCCTTCTATGAAGTAAGGTGGAATCTTGTTTCCCGTCGAAACCGAGGCAAAATCAAGTTTTTCGCTTCTGCTGAATGCTGTTCAATTTCTCTCTCCCTCCAGTACTTTCTCTGACGCCGTAAAATTTGCGGGATCGATGATTGTTGAGAGGATAACAGTTCCATATCTTTCAGAAAAGCGTTACTAGCAAACACGTGTCTCTGTTGCTCACACCACATCTGTCAACAGCTTTACTTAATTCAGGAAATGTCTTCTATTTTGAAATTCATCACATTCTTCTACGCTTGACTCTGAGCTTTCTGTGAATTGTATAATTATCTTTACTTTCATCACTAGCGGCTTCATTCTCCGTGTCACTTCTTGAGGTCGGATGTAGATCGTTAACTTCAGTGTCCATTATTTCATTTTTCATTTGTTTCCTTTTTTCCTGTAGGGCTGCTTTTCGTTTGTTTTCTCTTCAATTTTGAGGTTTCCTGTCTGTCCGTATTTCCGATTTTCATGTTTCTGGTAGTTTGTTGGTCAATCCAGAACTCCCACTCTAAGGTAGAATTTCAAGGCCAATCGGCATGTACACTGACTTCTTCCACGAGCACCATCATTAAAACATTTGCAGCAAATATGTCAAACAATTTGGAAAACGAGCTTAACTTATTGAAATTTGGCAGATGACCTCTTGCATTCTGGATACTTCTCTAATTCACGTACTTTTGATATTAGTCGATTGACACGAACCACAATATTACTGAACTCAACAGTTGGGATACTTGCCTTCATATAAATTCCTCACCTTATTTGCGAGAAGAGTTGCTTGTTCGTAAAGCCAGTATGAAATTGCGTACATTTCTCATTGTAACAGTAATCACGAAACACATCTTCACAAGTAGGTAATTGGTTTCTGGGTAGTTCACAAGTTTTACCAAACAGACAATGACGTGATTTACTTCTTGTTTTGCGAAATTGCTTATTTCTCTGTCCCTTCATAACTGCTCTTCTGTACTCACAGCTGGCAAAATAAAAGTGAATCATCAAGTTAACTTTTTTAATTAGGTCCAGCAAACACTTGACATCCAATCGAAACAAATTAAATTATCTGAGTTTAGACTGACTAGTAGTATCCATGTGGATTATGTGTTGACTGTAGTGTTGTGTTAGTATTGTTCAGAAGAAATTGTCTTTGTGAGTGCTTTGTGTGAAGGTGCTTCCGTGAATTAACCTCTCTATACATGCACGCGTTAGCTTGGACTTGTGAATAGCATGTCAAAAATGGTCTTTCTGCAAGCGTGTGACTGCTTGCAGGATGAATTTACAAAGGCACGTGTGCGAGCATTTTTACTGGGATAGTACTAATATATACAAACAAAAGTTGGGACCTGTAAACCCTTTTAAACAGCAGTCTTTTGCAGGGAGATTTCATTTTCTAGCATAAGCACAACTTTTTAGGCATGTTTGGAGAAAAAAAATTTTTCGACCCACCCTAATATATATATAGGTAATAAATTGATCTTTTATAGTTCTGACACTTTTGTATAACTTTACCGGACACCCCGATCCGTTTGCTATTCTGTAAATTTTCTTTCGAAGAAGGGGCGTATTATTTTTAGTAGCACACGGGCGTCGACTTTCTTAAGACGGCCGGTGGGCACATTTCATTAGCTTCAGCAAAACAAACAAAGCTACTTCGGAGATAAAAGTCTACAATTGTATTGTAATCTTAATTAAAAATAGTAAAATTATGTTATAAATATTACTAGAAATGGATGAAGTTCATTGTTATTAATATTTTTGCAAATTTCCTTGGATATTTATATGGTATTTTTAAACGGAACATTGTTTCTAAATAAGGGATTGAATTGGGAGCTATTTAGACAAAAGTAATTTTATATATTTTGATTGACTTAGAAAATTGAGTTTTTATAGTTATAAATTTGTTAATATAACATTTATGAAAAATATTCAAAGTTCCATATCTCTTTTAATTTTCATATTATTATGTATATTATTAATAAAACCTCTTCTCTGGTGATGGCATTGGTTTAACCAAATCTTAAATATCTTAAATGGAAACGATTCTTATGGGCCTCGACCACTAAGAGTATTTTTAAGCCCCGGTAAAATAAAAACTTAAATTATGAAGATTAATAATAAAATCAAAATTAAATTAAAAATTTATTAAAATGAAAGCCTAAAATTATTATTGCTTCCAATTTTTAAAAGGAAGCTTTTCTCATTAAATTTTTCATTCAGGGAAAAAGACAAGAATAAAATAAAATAATTCTAATATTTGATATTGGAAATATTCAAATCTTTATACTTAATTTCTAAATTAGATGTTTATATCATTTGTTTCAATTTTACCATCGACCAATGAAAATACGCCAGTGGAGCGCAAAAGAGGAAGTTTAAACCGGAAACCGATGAAAGTTTTTATAATATTACTCAAAATAGAGAAGTCGAAATTAAAAATGTAAATGAGCTTGGTACTCAAAATAATTGAAAAGAAAAGAAACAGAAAACATCAAGAGGACTATCTATGGACTTTCTCGTTAATTTAAAACCATCAGATTACAAGGTAACTGAAAGTAAAAGTTTCCACACGATTAGAAAGTTATGCTATTAAAATATATTTATTTATTTATATTTCAAAGTATTAAATACTGTTTATAGTCAGCTATGTCGTTATTTACTGATAATATTACGCCCCCCCCCGTATATTACTACATAAGTCAACAAAATCAATCAAATAAGCTTGGAAATAAAATCAAACAAGATACGAAGCAACGAAGGAATTTTATGAAATGAAAAAATTTCCTTTCAATTAACAACGATTTATCCTTATTTAATAAATTTGGCTGTTTAAAAATACATGTTAAAATTTTGAAAAGTGAGGGAGTCGCCGAAGGCAAAAATTTCTGTCCAAAATACTGAGAAAAATTTCAAAAAATATCGGTTTAGTAAAAAAAATAGCCAAATACTCATTGTCTTTGCTTTCAAAGTTTGATTTTACCTACCGCTCCGCAAGAGAAGGTCAGATTCTGACGAATGAACTTCAACCTCTAAGCGGTCGTAGCATTTCGGATTAGTTTTTTAATCTTCGTTAATTCCTTCTGTGTTCCCCGGGGGGATCATCAGACATCACAATCCGTTTAGGTCATAGTTTTGAGCACTATTATGCAGAGCTTCACGGATATATCTTAGATATACCCGCTTAATGATTTGATGTTGGCGAGTTATCAGACCATTTAAATATGTGTTATGTGTCAGTAGGCATTTATTTGCCACTGCCATCATTTTGATTTTTGTGTTTTTTTTAAAAATTTATTATACCTTAAAGAATCTTTTCTCGTCCATGGTCCGTTAAGGTATTTTCACTAATAACCACATTGTGCCACTAGATGTAATTTGGGTAATTATTGTATACTCCACCCCTGTCCCATCTTCCAACTCCATTGATAAGTGGTGTAATAATAATAATAATAATAATAATAATAATAAAATAATAATAATAATAATAATAATAATAATAATAATAAGTATGATATGCCCTCTTCATTCCGTAATTTTGGGTTTAAATGAGAGGTATATGTGTTAGTAAGCATTCAATGCCACTAACATCATTAAGGTGTATGCTTATGTTTTTCTGTATTTCTTATTGTGTGTTTATTGTGGTTTTCTTTATGTTTGTGATGTGGTCCATATATATTGCAAAACTGGAAGCAATGGCTGTCTTCATACATATTCTGGCTAGTGTTTTTGTTTCCTTGCTGTTTAGTCTACTTTTGTTAGTGCTGTGTCATTTTCTTTATCCCATGACCCAAGTGTTCCAACGACCAGTGCAGATAGTGTTGTTTTACATTGGTTGGCTTTTCCTTTTCTATCGCTAATGCTCTATATTTTTTGTAGTTATCTGCCCTGGCAATATGAAAGTTTTTCTTCTCGGTCATAGCGTACTTTTATGTCCAATATGTGTATCTTATTGTTTCTTATTGTTTGATTATAAGGTCAGGTCTCAATTTAGTGTCTATTTCATGAGGTGGGCGTTCTAGATCTACTTGGAATCCTTTAGATATAAGGTATTCACTGATTTTATCCATAACGTTATGTGTTTGTTTCTCCTTGCATTTGTTGTTTTGTGCAGTGGTTGAATATATGTGCTTGTGTCTCAGGTTCTATGCTGCAAAGTCTACATTTGGTGCTCATATTTTCTTTCATCCTATATGCACTATAGTTAAGGCTTATCATATTGTTTCTTGATTTAACCATAAAAAATATTGTTTATCTGTTATCTCTACTATGACTCATCATACACACAATTGACTCATACCAAAATGTCCGCAGACTCATTACACATCGCATGAGTCATGGTTTTATTCATGCAATTAGAAGCGACTGTGCTACTACTTGCGTCGTATTCTAATAAATTTTTCTTTAATTTCACTATATGAATTAAAAATATATTAAGATAGGACCACTCGTCTCGGAACTTTATACCTTGTTGATTACGACTGCCTTTTCGTTTCTGTTTTAAGGGTTTTCATGGTTTTGGATCTTCATGCAAAAATTCCAAAGTTAATATGGTATCAAATTTAATAAGCCCTCGAAGATATTGGAGAATTTATTGACAGGATTTTAATTTTTAACATCAAGTCATCGGTGCGTTATGATAAGCTGCAACAACATCAACACAAGCAAAAGAGGAATACTGTAATACACTATTCAATAGCAATAAAAATTCAAACCATCAACTTATATACTTTATTTTTACTAAAACTACTAAAACCTGATTTATATAATCAAGTGTGACTTATAATCAGGTGGGTATTAACGGTATATGTTGAGTAATATAAATTTGTAAAGTTCATGTATATTTTATTTATTTAAAAATATTTAATTGTAAAAAACTAAAGATAAAAGTCTTAACCCAGTAACCCATACCGTCCTTACATTTTGAATATATAACACAATTAGAATGCCTACATGTAGTCATAGTCCTTAGAAGAAGGAGACCTATGCTATATATATATATATATATATATATATTATATATATATATATATATATATATATATATATATATATTATATATATATATATATATATATATATATATATATATATATATATATGATGACAATTGCCTTATATATAGGGAGGGATAAACCACAAGTACTCAGAATAATTAATTTTTTTATCATTTATTTTCGACACTCAAAAATGTCATTAAAAATTATATTAAAAATTAAATATAAAAGATCAACCAATTAATAATGGATTTCAAATTTGATGTTGAAGAAATAATAAATTAAATAAATAAATTAAATATTTATCCCAAAAAAATCTAAAAATACCCAAAAAAAAATTGACAGGAAAAATCATCTTTTTCATTAATTTCAATGATATTTATTGTGTAGAAATTAGTTTTTGTCTTTTTTGTGATAAACTCCAGAACAACTGATTTGCTTTCGGAGTGAAACAAAAGGTGGAAAAGTTCAACGAACAAAGCTTGTCAATTTCCATGTGAAAGATCTATAACATGAAAGTAGTTATTCGGACCAAATCATTATTATTACTATTATATCCTAGGAAAACCATAATAGGGGATGGGGTGGATCTGTGATGTATCTACAATACAATACCACTGTCAGTTGATACACTGATTTCCACCAGCAACTGACCCTAATGGAACTCGTCTCATTTATCCACTCTCTGCTTTAAAAACAGTTTATTCTATATTTCGCATTGAATCGAAGGGAAAAAAATAAAAATAAATTTATTTTCCTCTCTCGCAATATGCTGCTAGTAGAAGTCTCTACTGAACTGTCACCATGACTACTAATGGAAAACATTAATTTACTTCTACCTGATAAAAGCAGATTTAACTAGCATAAATAGTATGAACGATGAGCGATGAGCGCCGAGCAAGTCAAGGAGAATATATAGGGAGTTTGAGTTAGGGAAAAAATCTTCTAATAATCGCCCCAAAATAACGTTAATAAACTCTCTACTCCAGTTATCTCATCGTTGAATATAACGACGTCAATTAATTATAGTTTATGGGGGTAGATGTAATCGATGGTCATTTTGGAATATTTTATGGCCCTGTTTGTCAGCAAGGATGACACGAATTTCAGCCATGTTTATTGCCGGTTATTGGCTCCCAGTGGTCTCATGAAAATTTCAGCCCAAAAAATCACTATGATTATGGCTCAAGTTATGGAGAAAAAATTATTCGACAGAAAAACCCCAAAATGCTCGATTGTCAAAAGCTAAAAAATTATTAATAATTTATTTCCACTTATCCAAGTGTTTGAATGGGATTAATAAAATTTTCAAACAATTTTTTAATTCATACAATCAAAAAAAAGTTTATTATAAAATTAATTTTTTGTTTAAAAATGAAACAAAATTGCTTTAATTATTAGATTTTTTGATTTCATTTTTTATCAAATTTAACCAGTTATTTATTTTGTTTAAATTTAAAGTTTAAGTAAGTTTTTTTTTAATTTTAATTTCCGGTGCTTAGACCAACCAAAACGAAATTTTGATTCCATCATTTTTGTAGATCTCAGTTTATGGAATAAAACATTTTCCTACAATAAAAATATATAATGAAATTAAATTTAATAATGTTGAAAGCGTCCAAATGTCCCCCATGAATTTCAAAAAAGTTATAAAATTTCATACGCAACTTCTCATTATTTTTCAAATGTAATTAATTTATTTATAAATTTTTCACTATATTCAAAATTTAAATCAACGTACAAATAATAATAAATTCACAAATTAATTAACTAAATTAAAAAATTATTCAAAACTATATTTAATTACAATAATTAATCAACAGCTTAGTGGGGATTTATCACTCACACACCGCCAAATTCTTTAGTTGTCTTTTTCTTTATTGTAATTTATAATTGAGGTCTCTTAAATATGTCAGCTTTTTGTTTTTATTTTTGGATATCTTGTCAATTTTTTCAGTCCCTACATGTTCTCTGGATATTTCTTCTCCTTCACAGTCTATCATGAAATTTTTACTGTATATTCTATATATAAAAAATTCACACAACATGAACAAATATAAAATAAAAAATGTTAAAAATTAATAAATTAAAACAAATTATAATAATTAAATTATTGTCATTGATGACTCAGACTAAATAAAACAAAATACGAGGGAAGGATTGAAAAGTTAAAAATGACAAAAAATAACTGAATTATCAAAATAATATGGAAAGTTCGAACAGCAGTGGACAAAATGTGACCCATGAAGCATTTTTATCAAAAATAGAGTAAGAAAAGTTTTTTTATAGTAAGACAAAAAAAATTCACGTATAATATTGTAAACTAAGCCCGTTCGTGACAGTCCTATATGATTCATAAATTATAAATATAGATTTTATATGGTTTACTTACAACGATTTGTCATGGGACGTTAATAGATTGAAACATATGAGATATTATTTCAGCTACGAAAAATGCACTTAAACAATTAAATGCGACTCGCAAAATATAATTTTTACATTTTTGCAGTGAATTCAAATAAATTTCATTTGTTTTAAGAACTATTATGTAATATAATGAAAATTTTTAATAAAAAGCAAACACTTGAAAGATTATTTGTTCGTCAAAAATGACCTTATAACTTCAAAAATTAGAGATTTTCAGTCATACTTCAAGAAATTTACGCGTGGGAAATATAAAAAGTTATTAAGAGCACTCACTCATTTTGTTCTTTCGAGTAATAATTTCATCTGACACCATTATTTGATGAATAAATCCATCTATTTTTTGTTTTTTCTCAAAACTCCATAATAGTTCATTTCATTAAATTTTAAATATTATTAGTGGGAAATATTTAACGTCATTTATAACAAAAAATGCTATTTATGAATTTTTACATTAAATTCGTATTTACTACTTATAGATGTGAGCAGAATTTGACAAAATAAATTTAGCTAAAAATTTCGTTGCTTAAATTATTTTTATAATTTAACCCATTTCCTATGTAAAATTTAATTTCTTATTTTTAATAATATTAAATAATATTAAAAATCCGTAAACCAGCCAAAAGCTGCTGCTAAATGTGAAAATAAAACTGATTCCAAATTGGGATTAAGGGATAAAAAAATGACTTCATTACTATTCTAGCCCAATATTGTCGGGATATCTAGGACAATTCTTTAATTAAAGTAAAGGTTATTTATTTTTTAGTTTGGGATTACATAACTCATTTGAGAACTATCGGGAAAAATAAGAATAAAAAGAGATAAAATTAAAAATACTTAACTTTTTTTTGATAATATTAATAATTGTTAATAATAGTTTGTTTAGTCAAAATTTATGAAACTGATTATTTTTTTAATTGTTAGTTGGTAAAGTAAAAAATTGCATTAGAAGATAATTTGCAATGAGGTCCCAAAATTTCAACCGCCTATGGCCAATCATAATGTTTAATCCGACATTGTTTATGGGTATGATATTTGGTAACTAATAAAAGAACTCCGGTTTCTATACTAATGATATTAAGGTGTCCACAACCTTCATTATTTAGCATGATGATCTCTTAGTCCTATCATTATTTTACGTATGGATGGTTTTTTCAAGTCATGACATGTATAGAATCTGTATCAATGGTCATTGGAAGTAGGTAAGGTCTTACTTTCTCGATCGACTAATAAATAGTACCACGATCGAAACAGTGTATCGTCAGTCTATACCTTTCTAAGGAAAATTGATGAATTTGGGACTCTAGATTTGCAATATAAATGGAGTATCTGTGAAAATGTTGAGAGTTGGACTAAACTCAGAAGATAACAATTTCTTTTCTTCTCTTTTCCGTTTGTTTCAATCGTCCTTAAATAAGTAATTAAAAGTAAACAGTCAACTGAGACGACATGACGCTACAATTAAACCGTATCAAGAGTATTAAAATTAATGATTAATGACCAATTAAAACAAAAGTAAAATTAAAACATAAATAAAAATAAATAAAACAAAATTAAGAAAAGCAAGCCGTTACACACGAGACACATTTAAAACTCATGAAATAATACAAATCGCTAAAAAGAGACACAAAAATAGAAAAAAATATCATCTTATCCGCGGGATAAGGGTAATATAAAATGGCTAAAAAAATGACTAGTCAGAAAGAAAGGAAAAGAAAAGAATTAAACGTAAAAACAGAATTAAAACAAAAAATAAAATTGCCCAATCAGATGGATTGGAATAAAAATAAAATTAACAATAATAAAGCCGATCAAAAACTTACACGATCGATTCTCATTGGTTGAACTCATTCAAAAAATACTATATAAAGGAGAGACTCAGTTCACAATTTGCCTATTTATTTAAACCCACTTTTTTTACTTTTGTAATTCAAATTACCATTTTGTTCTTACTCTCGCAAACCAATTTTCAATTTTCAAGGACTTTTCTAAGTTCAATTAATCACTTGTATGACTCTTAAATCAATTTTGGATCTTAACTACTTTGGACAAGTCAAACTCATCACAATTTCAAAACATAATTTACCTCTGAAACACTGTTTTCCAATCGTAGTATTTGTTGAATCTTTTCGAGCAGTTATATCATTCACTTGGAATTGGTTTCTTTGTCAAGACTTCGAAATGGTGAATCACAAACCCGATAATTTTAATTTTAGGTTTATATGTACTCATAACTTTTTATTCCATTGTAGTGATTAAATCTTTAATAATTCAATCATTTTGCTCTCCCTCTGATAATGTCTAATAATAATTTTTTATGCAGGATGTTATGATTTTATTTATTTTTATGAATGATAGAGGTCCCTTAATTATTTATTTTGATTTTATATATTCAATGGATCAAGAATCCTCTCATGTCATCAAGTCAGGGAATATTCGTGTATTCCTACCTTGCTGGCATGAGATGGTTTCGAACCACCAGTAGATGGTCGTACTGAATTTCTTCGAGTAGGGATCACGGGAAGATCATTCTCTGACCTTTTTATTAAAATCATGGTGAATAGTAACAACTCAAAAACCTGCGATAAGAATGAGTCCTTACAATGATATAGATGTATGCTGGGTAGGGCTGAACCGAGTCCATTTAGTCGAAAATTCGTGATCATATAAGGTTGTCGGGATATAATTACTCATTTTAATAGTTATATTGATTGATAATTAATAAATTGAGAAGAGCTCCACATTACAGTTCCACTGACCTAGCATTTGATTTATCTAGTGAAACGTTTTCGGAATTAATTCCTGAATTATTCAAATAAATGCAACTTTCGACTAGGACCAGACTCTCCAGTATTAACTATTCACAATTGGAATTGAAATAAGAGCGCTTCTAAGAAAGCCTCTGATCAATCAATAATAGAACTCAAACTTATCGAGCATAGTAGCGAATGCTTTCGACTTGTCGCCTACTCAAGTACTTAGAAAAAATAAATTTTTGAAAAAAAATCGAGATGAAGTTTCCGACCCAAATCATCTAATAAATGGCCCACTCTTCAAGATTGGATAATGACAATGATTCAGCTAGAAAGAGCATTTCCGCACCATTATTTATGAGAATTTTGAGTAGTATAAGAGAAAGGACGGCAGAGAAAAGAGCAATGGAAAAACCCTTCTGGAAAAACAGAAAATTTAAACTCTAAAACGGTCACCTGACCCATCTAAACTGGTCAGAATCAGTATCAAGATACTTATAATATTTATTATTACAGGGTTTCCCAGGCCAATTTGGCATCGTTTAATCCATGTTTGACATCGTTTCATCCGTGTTTGGCATCGTTTCATCCGTGTTTGACATCGTTTCATCCGTGTTTGACATCGTTTCATCCGGTTTGGCATCGTTTCATCCGTGTTTGGCATCGTTTCATCCGTGTTTGACATCGTTTCATCCGTGTTTGGCATCGTTTCATCCGTGTTTGGCATCGTTTCATCCGTGTTTGACATCGTTTCATCCGTGTTTAGCATCGTTTCATCCGTGTTTGGCATCGTTTCATCCGTGTTTGGCATCGTTTCATCCGTGTTTGACATCGTTTCATCCGTGTTTGGCATCGTTTCATCCGTGTTTGACATCGTTTCATCCGTGTTTGGCGTCGTTTCATCCATGTTTGGCATCGTTTCATCCGTGTTTGAAATTTACGAATACCAGATTTGTATTTCGATTACCGTTGTCAAATAGTTCATTTGTATCATCGTACTGTAGCAATACTATAAATAATTAGGTTTTTCTCAAAATATTTTATGCATCAAGATTGTACATTAAACTCGAATGGAGAGCTTATTGTGGTAATAATGAATTTTAATAATACAATACATTAATATGTAATAATAATAATGTGCAAACGAATAATAATTTTTATATAATTTATTACAAACAATAAAAGTCTTAAAATAGAGCAAAATTTCATAAGATTTTAATCATTAATTACTTCCGCATGCAAACTTCTGTTGATATATCGCATCATATTCCTCGTGTATCCTTCGCAATCCTCCCTTGTAATAAAAACACTTCCATTCTCAATTATTTGCATTAAATCGGCTTCATTTGTGGGATTGCGCCTTTTTACATACTCTTTCCACTTGCTAAATAAATTCTCGATGGAGTTTAGGAATGAGGAATATGGTGGAAGGAAGTCTAACTCAAACCCGAATCTCTTTTCTTATACTGGCATGCTTGTGGAATGAAACATTGTCCATGATCAGAATTGCACTTGTTATTCCACTTTCACGTAAAGCACGAATAAAATTTCCAAAGTGTTGAATGCCACAGCCTGTTGATGATAAATCCGTATTCCTTCTGAATTCATTGCGGAGCATATTGATATGTTTCGTGTTCTAATATTGGGGACGGTGGCTACAGCCGGTGTGTTACTTAGTGAATGTCCTTTTGTCACTCTGGCTGATACCTTAAACCTGACCTCATCAATGTAAATTATTTGGCGCTCTGAAAAACGAGTCATATGTTCAAGGTATCGGTTTGCATAAGCCATTCGAACTTAGATGTTTTCTGGATCATTTCTCCTTGCTGGTATTAATGATATTTTTTTAAGCGTGTAATGAAAAACAAGTATGTAGCGATGGATTGTCGATTTTGTAACGGTTATGTTAAACTCTCGTTGTATCCGTTGACATATTGCATTTAAACTGATCGTACAGTCCTCGTCCATCGAGCTTCTTAGTCTGTTGTTGTTCTTGATTACATTCAGGCAGGTTCATTATTCCTCTACTTTCTGACTCGATAATACTCGTAGATTGATATTTTGTTATTATGGCGCCAACTGTTGTTCTTTTCAAGCCAAGAATGTTTGCGATATGATCCGCAATTGAGTCACTCATGTATGACTCGATAATACGCGATCTGTCAACATTACTAGTGTTGGTATGCTGTCTTCTTGGTCTCCTTATCGTTTTGAGGTAGTACAGCTGGTTCGGGTATGTCCGGAACAGGAGTTGTATTTACGCTAACAATTTTGTCATTCTCATCATTAGAAGTATTTATAAATGGAATTTTGCAAGCGTTTATATAGTTATTCTATCACAAAAATATTTCTAATTTAACTTGATAATAATGTCATAAAGCATGTTGTATTTGTATTTATCATTTTATTATGATTTTTTTTAATTATGTCAAACACGGATGAAACGATGCCAAATACGGATGAAACGATGCCAAACATTGATGAAACGGTGCATTATTGGCCTGGGAAACTCTGTAATATCATTATTATTATAAGTTATTTGTAGTTATTTGTAGTAACATAATATTGGTTATTTTCTTCATTATTGCTCATCGAAGTACTGATGTGAAGGGATTGTAGTGGGGATTCTTTTGGACATCTTTATTAGCATGATCAATCATAACTACGCTTGTCCCCTATACTATCCTTAACTCTATCTTTCTGGCCATTTTTCGTTTTATTTGATATCTAGAATTACAACTCCAAGTTGGAATAAAATGTCATTCCTATTATTCCTACAATTAATGAAGATGTTATTACTATTTATCATTGCTATTAGGATCATTATTATTAGGGTATTTATGGTTCCGTATTATATTATACTCAGTAAAGGAAGGGAATCTTTATGTCTACCGTTCCGATTATTATAAAATTTTATGATTATTATCATTAGTTATGATGCTGAGTATGATCCCGGTTATGATTATTATTATTAACATTATCAGCCTTATTACTAACTACCGGTCATCTTATAATTAATATCATCTACAGTAGTAAGGTCAACATGACTATTATTCATTACTATCATCATCCTCAGTTAAAATCATTCCCTCCATTATTATTATTGTTAGCCTCCTGGTTATTTGTAGTAACATAATATTGGTTATTTTCTTCATTATTGCTCATCGAAGTACTGATGTGAAGGGATTGTAGTGGGGATTCTTTTGGACATCTTTATTAGCATGATCAATCATAACTACGCTTGTCCTCTATACTATCCTTAACTCTATCTTTCTGGCCATTTTTCGTTTGATTTGATATCTAGAATTACAACTCCAAGTTGGAATAAAATGTCATTCCTATTATTTATTTATAATATTCAGCTTCTAAACTTTGTAATTACGCTTAATAACTAATTGCTACACGCATTACATAATACGCAATAATGTTGAAATTGATTGGTTATCTAGCCGTTTGATTTATTGAATAATAGCCACATCACAAGTTATTCAGTATCTTAACTTAAATTTTCTCATGAATCCACAATTTCGTAGAAAATTTAGACTTTACTTGTTTCTTTTTTGAATTATAATGTATCAAACATGATACGAGTAGAGAAAAATACATATTAAAACGAAATTTATTATCAAAAATCCGTTATTAAAGGATGGTAATCTAATAGTTAGTAATTGATCATGCAAATCTAATTTTAATTAGTAACAATTTACCTTGAAATAGTTTGTATTTCAACACACATTCTACACCCGCATATTGGAATGAATTTTACAATAGACTTTTTCCATATTGATAAGAACTAAACTATGTCTCCAACTACAAATATGGTTATAATTTTCAATATTTATGTACTCATTTACTGAACTAATATCTAGCAACAAATAATTTAGAATATTAATGATTAAGTAAAAAAACCAAAATTTATTCCCATTGTTACAAAATTACCAAAAACAACATATTTACATTAATCAAAATTCATAAAAACTATTATACAAATCTAATCAGTCTTTTCCACAATGTATGAACTTGTTTCATTATCAGAAAATGCTAAACATATGAAAGCAATTAAAACTACATGTACAACAACAACAGCAACTATAGCTCCATAGAGAGAACTCTGACTAGCATCATATCCAAAATATCCTTAATTAAAAATATTATAATAAGTCAAAAATAACATTTATAATACCTTCAAATAAAATTGATCTTGAAACAAAATAAGAAAATAATGGAAGAAAAATAATAAGAACCGTAAAAAATAGCATAGCCTTCATAACTTTACTTGTTTTTGATACCTTGATTTTAGATGAATTCATTTTAGTTGTCTTCATTTAAAAAAAAATTAAAACGAATTCTATTTTCCTATTTTAAAAAATATAATATTTGTTTTTCAATATTTATATTTAAACAACACCTAGCAAAGATAAAATATTTGAAATTTTTAATAAATTTAAATGAAAACTTTGTAAATAGAAAAGCATCTTCATAAATACATATCTAAACTTTATTAGGCTTTTTCTTGCATGAAATCTATTTTTAATTTTCGAATTTGATTAAATTATTTTTGTCACTCTCAGAAGTCATTTTATTAAATGTATATTAGATAAATGTTATTAGTACTTAACCTTAAAGTAAGCTTGTCTTGATTTTCCCTCAGATTTAGTTATATATATATATATATATATATATATATATATATATATATATATATATATATATATATATATATATATATATATATATATATATATATATATATATATATATATATATATATATATATATATAGCACATCAAGTAACCAAAGTATAAGCTAAGTATCTCGAGGTTAATGAAACTTGTGTAATTAAAATGTTTTTAATACAACAGGTCATAAATATCGGCATAATTAAAAAATTTTTAAATGCATTTTTAAAACAATTATCTTGTAAAAGATAGCACAATAAATCACAGGAGATACGAAACGATTATTGGTCGAATTTATATACGAAGGGCCATATTTAGGATTGTGATATAGACACTTTGATTCTCCGGTGCAATCCAGAATTCATAAATTAATTTTCACCACATACACCAACCATGTGCCTACATTAGTGTTGTGTAATAGCCCTCAGAACTAAGTGAAGGTTAGTTGTCTTACCGTAAATGTTAATTTTAGTTTCTCCTTGTTTGGTAGACTAAAAGAAGTTCATTAAGATATCTTCACCATGGATGTTAAGTTAATAAGCATAAAACAAAGCTAGTAATAAACACTTATATTAAATAAAACTAAGATCTAATTAGTAACCATTATTTAGGAGCATAAGCCACGAAACCTGCATTATTTCTCAGATCAAATGGACTTCGCAGTATGCTAGAATCCGCTGATGAGTTTACTGTCCTGGTCTGTTCTAAGACTCATGTGTTCTGGAGTTGATAATGAAATTATAGGGGCCATTGGTTGCTTTCTGGAAATGTTGCCCGGGTAAAAATATTTCCATTGAACTAGAGACCAATTGTACATTGCGAATCAGACTAAATATACACCAGCCACTTTTTGGTTTAACAAATGCCGCGTATATTTACTGGAATTGTATGATGTAAAAATTATATTCATAAGTATTAAGATATTTATTTTTATCCTATTTATTTCCAAAGTATTTATATTATACTTACAAATTGCATTTTATTTATTTATATATTATTAACTATAACTTTGATGGAAATTTATTTATATTATATTTTCGTGGCACTTAAATCTATTTAAATTATATCTAATAATTGTACTAATTTTCAAAATACTTGCTTTATCTAAATATTTTTTCAAGAGCGTCCGTGGAATAGTCTAAAACAAATGACGAAGGTCATGAAATAACTCCAGATTTATTATGGCAGGCTCACAGAGCACCGTCACTAATTAGAAGGAATATATTTCCAGTCGGATTAAATGAGGACATCCAAAAATAAATAAACTAAATATTTATATAAGTGGACATAAATTTTCCAAAAGAGTCAATCTGTGAAACACAATCACTCACCGTCTTTGTCGACTGTTACGAAGCTTAATTTCCTTGGGCAAACTTGATATATTGCGACCAACTGTTCCTCATTCTTTAATAGTACTGTTAGACAATGTACTACTTACATGAATCATTTTGCGGGAGAATAGTATGTTTCAACTATCTCAAAAAATGAATAAAAAATTATTTATATCTAAATATCGAAAAAAATAATGGCTCATTTTTAATAAAGAAACTTAAATGCCAAAAAACGAAATATATTTCAAGGAATTTATTCTCATCTCCAGTTTGTCATCATAATATATGTTAACTGTTATACAGAGAAACAATAATGATGATATATTTATAATTAAATGAGTTGATTAAATAATTTCAATAAATTCGTTGTTGAATAAATGTTAATAGTAGGAACTGTGATTTAATCACCAATACCTCACATTACATTTCTCCCAATTATTATTAAAGTTTTTTATAAAATTTTTAAATCTTTTAAGTCAGTTGCCTCTTTACACATTTTTCTATGCTCAATAATATGACTCACGCCCTTCAATCGGCCAGGTTCTTGAACCCGTACGCGGAGATGATGGGTAGTCTCTTTATTTAAGAGACCCATACACGAAAACTTAAACACTAAATCAGACACTAAAACTATTGGGTTTTAAGATTTGCTCCTAAACATATTTAATGGTTTTAAAGATTTTGACACAGTTATGGAAAGTTGTTTGTTTTAATATTATTGGATTTAGCGTGTTTTTGGAAAATATATTTTAATTGCATTATTATTAATTTATTGATTTTATGAATTTAGAAGTTGAAGACATCATAACTGGCGACCACGCCAAGGAAATCAATGCGATATGAAAAAAGAAAGAAACTAAGAATATGTTAGATTCCTTGTCAAAACAAGCACGTGAGATGCTAAATTTTAATGTAAGAAAGTTTGACGGAAAAGTTGGATCTGAAGCCGAACCTTGGCTAAAGGATATTATGGAATGGCTGAGAATAGAAGATCAAAGTCTAGTAGACGCATTGGATCTTTTGTTGACAGGTGCGGCATCGATGTTATGGGAAGCGGCGAAAATAGCGAAGATGACCGATGAAATGGCAAAAGAGTGGTTTATAGTAACTTTTACAGTAAGGAAAACCATTACTAACAAGATTGTGGAACTAGCTCAAATTCAGCAAGAGAGAGATGAAAGATTCCAAGTCTTCGAAATACGAGCAAGAAGTTTAGTTAAAAGTGTATTTAGCTCTGGAATGTCTGATGAACAGATTGTTCGAGACATTATTTCAAACAGAGCGAAAGACGATAGAGTAAAAGAAATATTCTTATTAGGGAAAGTGACAAGTTTTGAAGAGGCCAGGGATATGGCTAAAATTCAGGAGAAGATCGAGATGACGAATGACAATAAATTCAATATTGATGCCATAAGAAGAGACTCTTACGCATCAGTGATGAAACATGGTAAATTCGAGGGTAGACGAGACCAAAGAACAATTATGAAGACAACTGCACATCAGCGCGACGAACACCGAAAGATTAATCATGAGAGAAATAGATCTGGTAATGGTCGCTTTGTACCAATTGTAAATGAAGACAAGAATGAAAATGAGCGGTATAGAGGACGATATGAGACAGGAGAACCAGAGAGAAGAATACCTACAGTATCGCTTAAAGATATTGCAAGAAGGTTATTTAATGACAACAAGGGAAGAGATTCGCCTCATCCAGTGAAACTGACACCAGGTCAGTGTTTTTGTTGTGGAGAAAAAGGGCACCGGCGTTTTGAATGCCCTATGAAAGACAAATGTCTAATCTGTGGAAAAGAAGGTCATGGATTCAGAGATTGTTTTTTGCTTAAAAATAGAAATGGATATCAGAAGAGAGTGGCATGTATTTACGAAGAAGATCACGAAAGAAATAATGGTGATTTCACAGAAGATTTATACAGTAATTACGAAGAAACGATAAAAAAATCAATGGATAAACCAAAAAACAAGGACGATCCCATTGCTTTCATTTCGTCAGTGGGGTCGACACAATAATCAGTAGAAAGAAGCGAAATGAAGACATGATGCAGAAGATGTATGAGACGACAAACAGAAGAAAGTGGAGTAAGATTGTAATAAACATGACGGCGATTGACATGCTTTGGGACTCTGGAGCGTCAGTATCAGTTATGAGTGAAAAAAGTTGGACAAAGATTGGGAAACCGAGGTTGAAGCAGAGCACAATTTCTCTTTGTGGAGTATTTTCGACGGGAATGGAAAGACCGTTAGGAGCAATGACGATAGAAGCTGATTGGAATGGGAAAAAAGAATTATTAATGTTATAGTTGTCAAAGATATACGTCCAGATTTCATTGGGGGTGTAGATACAATGGAGAGATTTGGTATTCGACTGGTAGAGGTAGACAATATTGAAGCGTCACAAGTAAGGAGGACATATGTGGACTCACAACGAGAAGAGAAAGCATTATTAATGCTTGGAGACAGGAAGAATGAACAGTTAGACATATTGCTACGGAAGTTCAAAGGTATTTTTATGGCTTCAACGTTTGATCTCGGGTTTACGAAAGTTGTTCAACATGAAATGAATATAGTAGGTGGGCCTGTAATGTTACAGCCAACAAGACAACCAATGCATTTAGAACAAAAGCTTGACGAACTTGTCACAAACTTATTAGAAGCGAGAGTTATTAGAAAATGCAAAAGTGCATGGAACGCGCCACTAGTGATTGTGGCTAAGAAGGATGGATCAATAAGGATGTGTGTCGACTATAGAGGGTTGAATGCGATCACTGAAAAGATACACGATTTCTACTGGATTGTCTGGCAGATTCAAAATATTTCACATCCATCGATCTAGGTCAAGCATATTATCAAGTTGGAATGGCGAAGGAAATTCAAGAGGTCACGGCTTTCAGTACAAGGCAAGGACAGTTTTGTTTTAACCGACTTCCTTTTGGACTAGCAACCGCCCCTGCGACGTTTCAAAGAATGATGCACTCATTGTTGGATGGAGTATTATTTAAGGGTGTTGTTGTCTACCTCGACGACATTCTTGTCTATGGAAAAGACAAAGAGGAACACAATAACCGATTAGAGGAAGTATTCAGAAGAATTCAACTAGCGGGGTTGAGAATTAACCCAGAAAAATGTAATCTGTATAAAGAAGAATTGACATTCCTAGGGCACACTGTAAGTGCAAGTGGGATAAAAACGAACGACAAGAAGATTAAAGAGATTCAAGATGCAGAAATACCAGTATGCGCCAAACAATTAAGATCCTTTTTAGGTATGACCAATTACTATAGGAAGTTTATAAAAGACTATGCGAAAATTGCGGAACCTCTACATGCAGCTACGTCCGGCTGTGAGAAAAAGATTGATTGGTCAGAAGATTGCAACAATAGTTTTGAATTACTTAAAACAAAGTTGTGTGAAGCTCCAATTCTAGATTTCCCAAGAATGGATAGAAACTTTATTCTGGATACAGACGCTAGTTTTGGGGCCATCGGAGCAGTTCTATGTCAAGCTAAAGAAGATGGTACTGAAGTGGTAATTGCATATGGGTCTAGACACTTGACCGCGCATGGAAAAGGTTATTGTGTGACTAGGAAGGAGTTACTTGCTATACACGAATATGTAATGTATTTTAAACAATATCTATACGGAAAGTCATTTGTAGTACGAACGGATCACAAGGCGTTGGTTTTCATGAGATACACAAAAAAACCGATAAACCCGCAATTTCAAACCTGGCTAGCCAACCTTTCCGGATATGATTTCGATCTTCAATATAGGAAAGGAGAGGAACACGGAAATGCGGACGGAATATCAAGGATTAAAGGGATGTTATGTGCACAATGCCAGACTAGACATGAAGACGCAAAAGAAGAAAAAGCCAGAGTAAGACATATCAGCTCATTACAGAAGACTGAGTCGATGACAAAACTCTTAGAAAAGCAACAAGATGATGTAGATTTCATTCACATGACAAGAGTGTTACAGGGAGAAGAGGAAAAAAATGACTTGAATAAAAAGAAATTTCCTTTCAATTTGCATAACAACATAAAATTAGAAGATGGGTTTTTATTATTAGAGAAGAATGGTAAAGATGTCATCCTGGTGCCGATAGACTACTCAAATACGTTAGTTAAAGGAATACATACTGAAATGTGTCACATTGGAGTAAAGAAATTAATTAGCTATATGAGCAACATATTTTTTTGGCCAAACATGCAAGAAACTATACAAAACTGTTTGAGAGTATGTGAGATATGCTGCAGAAGGAAAATAGTGCCGGAGAAGACAAAGGAACGATTGTTGCCGATAATAAGTTCAGAATTTTTAGAGCTGTTGGTCATTGATATAGCACACATGAAGGATGGTGGAGTGTACAAGTATATGCTAGTTATCATTGATCGCTTTAGCAAAATGGTCAGTCTGACCGCACTCTAGAGACAAGACGAGAGATCGATTTTCAAAGCCATATTGGAGAAGTGGATATACCGTTTCGGAAAACCGCGAAATTGTCTGTCAGACAGAGGGAAGAACTTCGATAGTGGTTTTATGAAAACAAATCTAGGAAGACTGGGTATTACGCAACAGTTCAGTTCACCATATCAGCATCAATCTAACGGTTTAGTTGAGAGAACAATACGGACAGTCAGAGACTTGCTGGCAACATCATTAGCAGGTGGACTAGGAGAGCGAAATTGGGCGGAGTTACTTCCTCGAGTAGAATTTTGTATCAACGTGACACAACAGAGCGCGACGGGATTTTCTCCATTTGAAATTGTTTTTGGGAGGAAGATTAACCTTCATTCAACATTGCCTCAGACGACATTGGAGACAGTTGAGATACATAGATTGGTAAGAGAGAACAGTGAGAAAGCAGCTAAACGAATGAAAGAGATGGAAACAGAGAAGAGAACGAATCGATGTTTCACGGTGGGGGAGAAAGTATTAGTTCGGAAAGAACCACAAAATCGCGACAAAGATGGACTACAGTATGAAGGTCCTTTTGTCATATCAAAGTTTTTGTCAGAACACCAGGTGGAATTGAGTGATGGGACGACAAAGAAACTCAGACGAATTGAATTGCTTAAGAGATGGGCAGTTCCTTAAAGAAGGGGAGAGTTATGGAAAGTTGTTTGTTTTAATATTATTGGATTTAGCGTGTTTTTGGAAAATATATTTTA
>CAUHTR010004517.1:0-34897 GCA_959609185.1 Schmidtea polychroa | reverse complement strand
CCCTTGTGAGCAATACCCATAGGGGGACAGAATATTTTGTCGGATAAACTCAGAGTATATATATAATAAAACGAATTAACTCATTCAAATTTATCATTGAATCAGTAAAATTATCATAAATTTCGATACAAAATCTTATTCTAAAGTGGTAAGCAATGTAAATGAAAAAAGTGGTAAGCTACTGTTACAATATTAAAGGACTTTTTGAAAAATAAAAGTAACTTTTAATATCTATTGCCTAATCAATAAGTTTAAAAAGTCTAACTGCTAATACACTAATTTCTTATTTACATTTTCTTATAAAATTTATATTTTAAATTTTGTGTAAAGTATTTAATTGTAATTGAATATTACATTTAATTTATTTTGATTGAAAAGAGTAATATAATTAATATTATGGTATTTGTTTCGAAATTGAAATATTTAGTGTAAAATAGTAAAATAATATATAGCTATTAATACAAATTGAAGTACTTATTCAACAAAAAAAAATTTATTTCTATTGTCTTATTCCATCAATAAGTCTAAGTCTATATTAACTTATTTTGATTGAAAAGCGTAACATATCTACTATTATCTTTTATGATAATTGTTTTTGAAATTGAAATATTTAGCCTAAAATAGTAAATTTAAAAATAAATAGCTATTATTACAATATAAAAGGTTTTATTCAACAAAAAAAAAAAAAAACTTTTTATTTCTATTGTTTTATTCCAATAAGTTTAAAAATCTATAATTAATAAATTAATATCTTGTTAACATTTATTTGAGAATTTAAAAAGCTTTACTTAAAATTTGTGAAGTATTTAATTTTGATTGTATTTTATAAGACATATATTTGAATATTAACTTATTTTGACTGAAAAGGTAATTGATTTAGAAGTTATTTAGTATAAATCAAAATATTTAAATCATTAAAGTATTAAAATATTTATTCAAAAATTAAAAAAGAAAAAAAAGAAGTCCTAATCAATAATTCTCAATAAAATACCATTCACAGCTTGTTATGTAATAAAATAGTGACGGCTTCTTTTGTAATAAATAGTTTAAAATGTATATCCTCCTCCTTTATATTCCCCTGATTCTCAATATTCCACTAATTATTATCACTTATTTCCCCTCGATTTCCACTAATTATTCACTTATAAAGTCCCACCCCCGATCAATTATATTCCGCCGATTTTGATTAAGTATTCACTTAAAACATCCCCACAAATATTTCTTTTAAAAGTTTTTTTTTTTTATTTAAGTGATAATTTTTAGAAAATAGTTGCAATACATCCATTCTTATCAACCTTAATCTTATCTATGCCGCTTCTCAGTATTTACCTCCCATGATCCATTAATGAATTATTCTACCAATTATTTTCACCCATTTGAATTTATCATCGAGTAATGAATAATTTCCTCACTTTAATGAAGATTCTTACCACCTTCATTGTTAATTTTATCAAAGTTTAAAGAATAATTGTCTTTTCATTTTACATTGCTTACCACTTTAGAATAAGATTTTGTATCGAAATTTATGATAATTTTACTGATTCAATGATAAATTTGAATGAGTTAATTCGTTTTATTATATACTCTGAGTTTATCCGACAAAATATTCTGTCCCCCTATGGGTATTGCTCACAAGGGTACTACTCACATTCAACATGTCGCAAGGGTACTGATCATAAAGGTATTTAATACTTTTATTTGAATGATTATTTAGGCAAATTTGTTGATAATTTAGAGTTGATAGTTTTAGTAAATATTCAAGTAATTTTTTATTATTTTTGCGGATTTCTATCATTTTTTGTAATTTTCTATTATTTTTGCGGATTTCTACCATTTTTGTGAATTTTTATCGTTTTATGTGGATTTCCATAATTTTCATGAATTTCCGTAATTTTTTGTGAATATCTGTAATTTTGTGGATATCATGTTTATTGAAAGAATATTTAAAAATTTAAAGTTTTAAAGGTGATATATTTAATTAATTTCTTGATAATTGGATGTATTTTTATTGACTTGTTTTTAAATAAAAATTAATTTCATTGACAATTAGGATAATAATCAAGTGATAGAATAAATTTTGATGATAACTTTGTAATATTTTTGACTAAATAATTTTTTCAATAATTTTCTAAGAATATTTCCATTTACACATTGATGAACTTTAAAAAACATAAGCTAAGAAACCAGTTAACTTTATCAAGGACTTTAAATTTACTTGATAATTATTGTAGGATATACAGAAATTTAGTTTGCTGTTAGTGCTTGAAAATGATTGGTTGAATAGCTGAAGAATTATGATCAAACAATATATATCATCTCCAGTTAGGTATTTGATGGTAAATATTTGTATAAAATGTTAGTGAATTTTGATCTTTTAGTGAACTCTTACTACATAGCTACTACATTATTTCAATGGAAGAATATTTGGTGCCTATAACAGTTAATTAAAAGTCATATTTTTGAAGTTCTCTAAGGATTTTAAGAGAATTGATATATTAAAGGGCTCAAGTGGGTGGAATCTTTAGGGAAATTAAGGGATATAATCGGATAGATGTTTAAAAGGGTAGAAATATTTGCTGAGAGATCGGTTAAGATGGGATATTATCGATTAGATTTAATGAGAGATCGGTTTAGATGGAAAATAGTCGGTTTGGTTTAATGAGAGATCGGTTAAGATGGGAATATATGGTCTTTTAAGGGGATATAATCGGTTAGATTTAATGAGGGATCGTATAAGGTGGGAATATATGATTTTTTAAGGATGATGTTGGTAAAATATCAATGTTTTAAGGGAAATTGCAATACATTAGTCAGTTATGAATCAATAATAATGTGAAATTATATCGTTTTATTAGGTTGTGGTTAATTCATTGTATATTAATTTAGATTTATGATTTAGAACAATGTTTTATTAAGTAGGGTTAATGACCAATTTACTTAGTTTTATGTTTTGACAATGAAATATTTAGAGATAATTGAGATTGATATCAACAATTTTTATCTTTATTTAGGATGTTATAGGCGGACAAAAGTTGAGAAATATTGATTTAAGAGAGTTGGACAACTACTAAAGAAAATTGATCTTTATTGGAGGAAATTTATGATTTTCGGTTGATTTTGATTTGATTTCTAGAAATCAAATCGGTTGAATATCGGTAAAATATGACCATTTGAAGAAATATATTTTATTGAATGGATAAATTTAATCTTTCAATGGGATGTAGTCGGTGTACAGTAATATATATTTTAATTTTCGAGTATTTACCTTTAGAACAAAAATTTAATTATAACTGGTTTTTTCAATGGATTTTATAAATTATTTCGGGTTAATGACCAAATTACTTTACATGATTTTAGATGATTTTAGTGAAATATTTGTAATAATAGGTAGAATTATAGTCATTTAAATGTATTTTAATGACTTATTGATCTAACGTTAAGAGGCAGAATATATGATCTTTTAAAGGTATTTATCACTAATATACTAATCTTTAAATATGGATATATATTTTAGTGAAATTTGATGCTTTTGTGAGGAATCAATCATTTGTTTGGATACAGAAAGCACCTGTATTGTCATTTAGAGTAATTTATTTGTAGAATTTATTTAATTATTAGAGTACTTATATCAGTCTCCTTTAGAATTTAATGATAATTATTTAGATATTTTTAGTGTAAATTGTTGACTTTGATAATTTGTAATGAATTTTCTGAATAATTTGAGCAATCAGTCAATTAATTTGAGTATTACTTTTAAAAATATAATTAAAATTAATTTATTTCAATTAATTTATTCAATCTACTAGATCTTATTTCAAAATTCTTATTAATTTATTTTCTTAGATGATAACTTGAATGATCAGTATTTATTTATTTACTGGATTATTAATGACTAGAATTTAAAGTTCTTTCTTGTCCATTAAGTACATTTTATTTAGTATGATTTGAATAATTTAAATTTTTACAATGATTTAGTCAATTTTTACCTAATTTTGGAAAATCTCGAGTTCATTCAAATTTTATTAATTTTTCATCCAATTTTTCAAGTGAAGAGGATTTTCTTTTGAATGTCTATTTGTTAGTTGTTGGTTATAAGTAATTGGTATCTGGTTGACTTTTTAGATGTTGACAAGAATATAGTGTATGTGTTGAAGAATATTTTATATTTAATTGTTATTATTTTTATGTGTTGCTAGTTGGTTATAAGTAATTGGTATCTAGTTGTAAGTACTTGGTAGCAGGTATCTAGTTGTAGGTATCTGGTTGTAAATACGTGTTCGTAAAATACTAATATTTATAGATATTTCAGGGAAATTCACTTGGATATAAAAATCGGTAGAATATTGACATTTAAATGATTTTATTGGTTTATTTGATGTTATCATTAATGGGTTCAGTTTCTTTTGATATTTATTTGTTGACTTTGATAATTGAAAATGAATAATTTGATCAATCAACTTGAGTATATATGTGACTTTTACTAGATCTTATTACAAAATTCTTATTAATTTATGAAATTAGATGATAACTTGAATGATCAGTATTTATTTATTTACTGGATTATTAATGACTAGAATTTAAAGTTCTTTCTTGTCCTTTAATAACATTTTTATGATATTTATTTAGTGTGTTTTGAATAATTTAAATTTTTACAATGATTTAATCAATTTTTACTTAGTTATCTTACTGGTGTCTTGAGTTCAGTTGAAATTTTATTAATTTTTAATCCAATATTTTCAAGTGAAGAGAATTTTCTTTTAAAGATCTATTTCTTAGTTGTTGATTGTAAGTACTTGGTAGCTGGTTGTTAGTATCCGGTTGATAGCGTTTAGTTGTAGATGTTGACAAGAAGATCGTGTATGTGATGAAGAATATTTTATATTTAATTGTTATTATTTTATGTTTTGCTAGTTGGTTATAAGTAATTGGTATCTATTTCTTAGTTGTTGGTTGTAAGTACTTGGTAGCTGGTTGTTAGTATCCGGTTGATAGCGTTTAGTTGTAGATGTTGACAAGAAGATCGTGTATGTGATGAAGAATATTTTATATTTAATTGTTATTATTTTATGTTTTGCTAGTTGGTTATAAGTAATTGGTATCTAGTACTTGGTAGCAGGTATCTAGTTGTAGGTATCTGGTTATTAGTACCTAGTTGTTAGTACATGGTACATAGTTGTAAGTATTTGGTTGATAGTACTTGGTATCTGGTTGTAAATACTTGTTCGTTAGTTACTGGATGATGATAATAAGTCATTGGTGTCTAGTTATTAGTATTTAATGTTAGTACATAGTTGTAAGTATTTGGTTGATATTACTTGATATTTTGTTGTAAATACTTGTTCCTAAGTTACTGGATGATGATAATAAGTTGTTGGTGCTTATACCTGGTATCTTGTACTTGGTAGCTGATTGGTAGCTACTAGGTGGTACTTGGTTGTTAGTATCTAGTTGTAGGTATCTTATACTTGGTACGTTGTTGTTAACTGATTATTTTTATCTAGTTAATGGTATGTGAGAGCTGAGTGTGACAAATACCCTTACGACCAATACACTTACGATCAATACCCACGGGGGACAAAACAACCTGTCGGATAAACTCGGACTATATATAATAAAACGAATTAACAAAACTATTTATTGAATGCAATTTTTACTTTGTAATAATAAGTCAGCAGTAATCAATTAAAAGAAGAATGTTTAGTAAATTAGAATTCTATAGTCTTTCATTTTAATTTAAATTATTCCACGTAGTGATGAGTTGACAATTATTCATTTTTGATGAAAATCATCATTTTTGTTAAATTTAGACATTTTGAAAAGGTTTTTCTACTGATTGTAATTAAAAGAATATTTTGTTAGTATTTGGTATCTAGTTGTAAGTACCTAGTTGATGGTAAATGATATTTTGTTGTAAATACTTGTTCCTAAGTTACTGGTTGATGAAAATAAGTTGTTGCTGTCTAGTTATTAGTATTTAGTTGTTAGTATTTGGTTGTAAGTATTTGGTTGACCTTTTAAATTTTAACTTAAACATATTTGATTGTAATGATTTACAAACAAATAATGATTTCCCACATCCGCGTGGACCAATAATTTGATATACTGCATCATTTCTTAATTCCATTTTAATTAATTTAATCTAATAATATAATTTATATTTGTTTTAATTAATTGTTATACATGAATAAAAAATATTCAAATATAATTACATTATTAATGCTTAGCAATATAAAATATTATTTTTATTATTATTTTTATTATTATTTTTATTAATATTTTATTATTATTATTATTATTATTATTATTATTATTATTATTATTATTATTATTATTATTATTATTATTATTATTTGTAAAATTTGCATCTAAATTATCATTAAAAATTATTTCATTAAAATTTTCATTTCTCAAAACCTGACTATCATTCAAACTTTTTTATATAATAGTTTAAAAATTATTACTTTAATTAAAAATTTAGGCCCATAATTTACTTTAATTTAATTATTACTATCAATTCTCATTCTCTTTCTAAATTTATTAGTTAGTTTTAAAATTTACCCTTTTCATTTACTTATTTACAAAATATAACCCTAATTTACTATTATTTTTATTAGTTAATTGAAATCTGATTGCTTCAAAGCAATTTTTATAAGTAATCGTGTTTTGATTGATATAAATTATTATTATTATTTTGTGGGACTGATGGCTAAGTGGGAATTTACTTTTTGATTTTTTGTTTTGAAATTAGGTACGAGGTTCAATTCCAAGTATGGGCGACTTTTTTCAAAATTAATTTTTACATGTTATTTTTAATCGTGCTTTGATTGATATAATTATTATTATTATTAGTAAAATTATTATTATTAATTTTTTTTTTTTTTTTATTATTATTAAAAATATTAATATTATAATCATAATTATTATTTTTATTATTTTTATTATTAATATTATTTTAATATTATTATTTTGTTGGACGGGTGGCTAAGTGGGAATTTACTTTTTGGTTTTTTTTTGTTTTGAAATTAGGTATGAGGTTCAATTCCAAGTATGGGCGACTTTTTTCAAAATTAATTTTTACATGTTATTTCTAATATAGATCGAATCAGCATGCTTTATTTGCTATAAATTGAAATTTTCATAAAAATCGGTTAATTATTTTTACTTAAAGGTTCATAGTATTTTCTCACCTACTGGCATAAAATGCAGTAAACAATCATTAAATAATAATTGATATTAATTTTCAGACCATTTGGGTATTTATTTTATTATACTTTGTGATTTCATTAATTATTTTGTGTTGTACCCTTTAAATAACAATAGAAAAATTTCATCTATTGACCATTTTTAATATAAGGTATGCAAACGTTATGAAATGTATAAAACAAGGAAAATGATCCATTTATAATACATAGAAACTAATAGTAGTAGTAGTAGTAGTAGTAGCTGTCGCTGTCGTAGTCGTAGTCGTGGTCGTGATCGTGGTTGTGGTTGTGGTTGTGGTTGTGGTTGTGGTTGTGGTTGTGGTTGTGGTTGTGGTTGTGGTTGTGGTTGTGGTTGTGGTTGTGGTTGTGGTTGTGGTCGTGATCGTGGTTGTATTTTAGCATTAGTCGTACTCGGTTGTATGAATAGTACTGGATGTTCACATAGAGTAGTCAATAGTACTGGATTCTTATATAGACCACCAGTGTCCTAGATGTGTGTGTGTGTGTTGTATGAATAGTACTGGATCCTCACATAGACTAGTAGTCGATGTGTGTTGTATGAATAGTACTGGATGTTCACATAGAGTAGTCAACAGATCCTTATATAGAGTAGTCGATGTGTGTGTTGTACTATACACTAATCATTAGTACTGGACTCTCACATAATAGTTGTCGATGTGTGTTGTATGAATAGTACTGGACTAGATGTGTGTGTTAGCAACCAGTGACCACTAAGTATGACGACACAGTTACCATGGTATTGAGTCATCAATAAGTGGTCAGTTAGTAACAGGTTTGTATATGACATAATGGACACGTGAGTGGTCAGTTAGTGACAATGTGTGTGTGACGTAATGACCACGTGGCTGGTCAGTTAGTAACCATGTGTGTATTACGTAAAGGTCACCGTGTGGTCAGTTAGCAACTTACCTTTATATTACGTAATAGACACGCGATTGGTCAGTTAGCAACAGTGTGTGTATTACGTAATCGGTCATTATTACGTAATCGATATACCCCCCCCTTTGTATCTGACGGGCTCACATCCTTCTACTTATACTCGTGTATAAGCCGAAGTGAGTTTTTATAGTCAATTTTTTGACCAAAATCAAGTTAAATTAAATATGATTTTTTAAATTAAAATTAATGTTTTTTTGCCTGGCAAAAAATATTGGTTTTTGTTACCCGTATATAAGCCGAATGGAAAAAATTAGCTTAAAAAATTGCCCAAAATTTCTCGGCTTATACACGAGTATATACGGTAAGCATGATTATTTTGGTATCATATAATAAATTCTAAGGGCGTTTAGTTAAAAAATACATGGTCATTTTATATCAGCATTCAGCAAATTCCAACGTAATTTAAGTAAAAACATTTAATGAAACTCCAGTTTATTTATATACGTTAGTTAGAAATACAGATATTTAAGTAACATTAAGCAAATTTATAGTTAATTTGTATAACTTTGTTAGAGATTAGAGATTGGTTATTCGCACTAAATTTAAACAAAATTATTGACAATTTATTTAGAAATTCATGCGTTCTTGGGTTACAATTTTAAGGTAATTTAGTGAAAATATGATCATTTTCAAACAATATTCAGAAATTCGTAATAAATGTATGTAAGCTGATAGAAATACATAGTTATTTGTGGTAACAATTACCATATATTTCAAATATTTAACTAGAAATGCATGTTCATTTAAGGCAGGGGTCTCAAACACGCAGCCCGCGTGTTTTTGCGGCCATCAATGAACCCCACATATATTGTAATTTATCCAAACTTATCCAACAATTAAAATCACAATTGGCTAACAAATTAAAACCTAAATTCAAATTATTTTTATTTGGACATTTTTATTTGCTTGTGAATTAATAAAAGCTTCGTTCAGCATTCTTATGAATTTTATCGAAAAATATTTATATTCAAAACAAAAATTCGGTTGTTTAAATTTATTTAAGTTATTTAACTTATTGTATTTAACTTATTTATTTAGTTAAAATGACTTCGTTATGTAAAAAAGAAAACTAGTTGATGAAAAAAGGGTTTTCTAAGAAAATTGGGAGAATTTATATTTATCACTGAAGTCAAATATAAAATTCAGTGTCTTATATGTCAGCAGACAATCGCTTTACCAAAGTAGTTCAACCTTCATCATGTACCGTGAAAAATATGATAGATTTACTGAAAGGTTCAGGAATGGAAAAGTTAACCAGGTTAAGATAGGATTTGTTAAGCAACAAAACTTATTTTCGAATGTAAGCAAGTTTGCAGAAAATTCTGTAAAATCAAGTTTTGAACAAACCAAGATGATAGCTGAATCATCGCCACATTTCACAGAAGGTCCATTCGTAAAAGAATGTTTTTTTTGATTTCCAGTGAAATTTTAGTTCCTGATAAAAAGAAACCTTTCGAAGGCCTAGGTTTATCTACCAATACAGTTGCTAACAGTGTAGCAGATTTAGTAGATAATGTGTAAAAACAATTGCTTGAAAAGTCTAAAGATTTTGAAGCATATTTTACGCTCTTGATGAGAGTACTGATGTGACAGATACCTCACAGTGTACAGTTTTTATTACGGTAACATTTAACAAAATCATGGATACTTTAAGTTTATTATTTAGAAATGCATGACTATTTGAGGGTATTGTCTGATAAATTCATAGGTAAATTTATGTATCTTTATACGAAATGCATTGTTATTTAAGAAACCCTTTAACAAATTCCTAAGTAAATTAGTATTATCTTTAAATGTAGTTTGAAAATTTTCTGTTAAAAAATAATCATAATTTTCTTATTATGCTTTTAAATTTAGCACCTTATTGACGATTTTCTATACATCTATTTCTTTATAAATTTCTGATTTTTCTCTTAATCACTGCCCCTTACATGTATATACGCACACTACCACTTGCTACACCAAACACCACTGAAAACGGTTTCCTATAATATAAAGAAATCATTAATCTTACATTATAGAAACATACATACCTTGATTTCACGTTGATGTTCTCATTTATAGCTCAGTGAGATACATCTTATACACCTAAATCCAGAATATAAAAGTTTCTATAATCTTAAACAAAATCGATAAAATTATACTATAGCAACACACAAACTTGCCTGTGTGCAAAAATTTAATGTTCCGAATGTTAAAAGTTTTATTATAGGAATTGAGAAAGTGACAGAAAAATAATTTTACATACAAACACAGAACACATAATATGAAATACACGTAAATTTAATATAGCTTTTTTTATTCCGAAAGTAGAAAGTCATTAACATATTGTTAACATATCATTATTTTTAATATATTAAAATTCATGGCAAAAAAAAATTTTGAATTTTTAATCGGACAACTCTACTTTGAGTTTTCGATAAAAGGACGACAAAACATCGTAAAATCTATTTGTAAAATATTTTTGAAGTTATTATTTCTTTAGATTTTTAGATATTTTTCTGGAAAAAATTCGAAAATCGTAAATTTTTATAACTTGTATAAAAAAAATAATTTCATAGAATTACATAAAATGACAAAATTCGCCATGTAAATGAGCTGGATAAAGAACATTACAAAAACTTAAAAAACTACTCCGCTTCTTTCTTAAATGTCTTAAAAAAATAAATGTTTTTGGTGATTTCTTTATTTATTCATAGTTTAAAATATTAATCTAACTTACATTTTATCGAAATAATTCCGAATAAATTCATAGTCATAAAAATCCTATAAAAAACCTGAAAATTAATTAAAAATAATTTATAATCAAAATATTGACTACAAGTAACATTTAAAAGCTTGAATAGTGATCTCATAATTTTATAAAATCAAAATTCAAACCTTAAAAGTTACTTAAATTAAAAAAACTTACTTGTAAAATTTTTTGGGTTATTGAGTTGGTGATAAAATTTAATGTTACTCTGACTCCAAGCGTGCCTTTATATAATTCACAAATAACACTTGACAACAGAAATCTTTATTGATAATCACAAATAAACTTTCACTTGACACTGACAATAAATTCAACACTCCGCTTGGTGACTATACAATGCTTATTGCAACACGCGGTGAGGAATAGCATTTATGTATAACACCGGATTAAAAGATCACAAATTACTGATTGGTTTCTAAACTGGGATTTTGAGCTGGTTGTTTTCTTTAACTTTCTTCCAAACTTTATTCAAATAATCAATAAGTTCTTTTTGTTTTATTATTCAACTAATTCTTTTCTTCAACTCTTCTCCAATAATTATTTTCCACAATTATTTCCTATACAATTATTTTGACAATCGTTTGTCCAACAACGTTTCGTCCAACGTCTAATTTTCTCCAATAATTTTATTCTCAAATCGTCTCTCAAATCGTCTCTCAAATCGTATCTCAAATCGTCTCTCAAATTGGCTCTCAAATCGTCTTCCGAATCGTTTTCAATTTCGCGTCACTTGTCTCTAATTTTTCTTCTAATTTGTTCTCCCTTTTTGTTCTAATTTCATGTTCACCAGTTTTCCCTTATATAATTCGCTTCTCTTGTGGCACTCCAGATAATCAAGTGTTTTTCCACTTTCCTTCTCCCGCTGTCCCCGACTGTCCCATTTTTATCTCTGACAGCTGTCAAGTTGTTTTTCCCTTTTTCCTTTTTTTTGTTCGACCGCCTTTTTTCATCACTTCTATTATCACTGGCAAGCTGTCGAGATAAGGATATTATTGTTTTCCTTTTTCCTCGATTTCAAAATTCTTTTCCTTTTTCACCGATTTCAAAATTCTTTTCCTTTTTGTACTAATTAATCAGTACTGACCTTGCTTTTTATTTTCCTGTTTGATAACTTTTATTTCCTTTCTCTTTCTCATTTTCAATTTCTTTTCACTTCCGTTTTCTTTTCTGAGTTTTCATAGATCGTCCCGTTTGTCATGGCGATCTTCCCCCAGGTAATTTTATTTATTTATTTGTAAATTGTTATTTAGATATCCTCAACAAATTGAATAAATGAAATGAAGTAAATAACTTCACATTCTCATAAATGGTGAGTCATCAACTGAACACACCAACGTGTATTATAGATACTTTTAACATTTGGAATTAGGTGTACTATAGAAATCTGAAAAGTGGAAGAAAAATAAAAAACTGCACACAAACGCAACACATACTAAAAAACACATACAAACTTTTGATTCGTAGAAATGTAACGATGATATACGTTTCTATAATAACTTTATTTTAGACAATTTTTAGAAAAAAAAGATCGTTGAAAATTTTTAAAATTATATTTTTAATGAAATTATCAAGAGCAGATGAATTTGGTTCAATATCTTTTCAATCCAGATTTGATTTCCTGAAAGAATCCCCTCATATTGAGCTCAGAAAAGAAATTTCAAAAATTATTTTAATCAGCGATTTTTCCCAAAATTTTTTAAAAAAATACATATTTTTTCTACTTTTTTATATATTTTTAACCGTTGGGCCAGCAGTGCTGGGCTTAAATGGCTTATACGATAGCGGACGGTAGGCCAGTACTGTTTGTCACGAATGTTGTTCCTCACGTTCAACAATGTATAATGGCCAGCACTGTGCTGGCCAAACTTAAAAAAAATCATACCACGATATCGGGCATTCGTATACTAAAAGATTTTGTATATTTCGTATACTACTTATTAAAATTAATTCCGTCCGCAAACGGTTAAAAGTTTTATGTTGTCTACTTAGAAGCTGATGGACCATTCCAGAATGATCTTTCTGGAAATAATACCCAATGAGACATGAAAATTTATTTGATAATTACTCAAAAAATAATAATAACTAATTTTTATAGTAAATTTTATTAAAATTATCAAAAGTGATAGAATTACTTGAATACTGATAATAAACCAATGTTCTCTCAAGCACAATAATAAAAATTTCGGATTTCTGAGAATAGTTTTCCTTTCTTTTTGTCGTTCTATTATTTTAATTGTTTAAAATTTATTCTTTAACAATTATTTTTTATCTCTATAATAAGTTGTTTGACTACTTCCTATAGAGGATCGATTGAAATTTATATTAATTACTTTATGTTTTAATCAGGAATATAAATGATATAGTGATACCAAATAATTATAAAAAAACAATAATAATTAATATGAATATTAATATGAAAAAGATCAAAGGTGAAACCAAAAGACAATTTAATAATAATACTAGTAATAATAATAATAATAATAATAATAATAATAATAATAATAATAATAATAATAATAATAATAATAATAATAATAATAATAATAATAATAATAACATTATAATATTATGATTGTTGTTGTAAAAATATTTTAATATTTTTTATTTAATATTACTATTTTGTTTCAAAAAATATTTATTCTTTGAAATTTTAAATCACTCATTTTGAGTCTAATGTGCAAAAGAATGTGAAAATGAAACATTTTGTTTGATTTAAAAATATTAAAGTTATTTTAACACGTTAAAGATTAAATATGTAATACCTGGAAACTGTCTCTAGCTGTATTAGATGCCTGAAAGAAATTGATGATGATGATAATAATAATGATAATAATAATATTAATAATTATAATAATAATTGTGATGTAATTATAATGGGATATTTGATTTCCCTAACTTTTACCCTATATTATGTAATGCATGTATGTGTAATTTATTATTTTTGATTTTCTGGGTCCCCAAATTATGTCACTGATTATTATTTTCTAAAAACCTATTGCTGATTGTGTTGGTGTCAACACACCGGGTACTATAAATAGTACCACAATTTCTTAAATAAAGTTTTTTGGAATTTATCAATTATTCTTATTCTTTACATGGCTACCACGCTTTCAGCACAGGAATTATTACGGATTCTCCCACAACCGAAAACCTATTCAATTGGAGATGATTTCGAAGAATTTATTGAGAAGATTGAATCATACTTTTCAATTATTCAGCTAGACAATAGTCAAAGAAAAGTAATTGTTCGAGCTTATTTAGACGAAAATTGCTGCAAAAAATATGACAAAATTCCAGATGAAGAAGATTATGCAAAATGGCTTAGATTAGCATTCGAAGACAACTTGGATTTAGCTAAGGATTTGGAAAAGTTGCTAAATTATCGAAAAACGAAGATGATGCAGAAACTTACATTGGTAAGATTGAGAAAGGTGTTCAGAAAATCTTGAAGCACAAGCTAACAATGTCAATTTTGACAACGTTCTTCTTAAAACATTGCCTTGATAATGAAGAAGAAAACGTGAAATAAAAAGATATGAAATTACGGAAGATTTGCTGAAAGTAAAATTATCGAAAGAAGATTTAAGAAATGATGGAGATCCAGTACAAAAAGGTCCAATGACAAATAAATATTTTACAGAAAATGGATGAAGATAAATCTAAGATATAACAAGTTTCAGCCGTTGGAAATACCTAATACGCGTCAATTGTGAAAAACGGTCGATGCAATAATAATGAGAAAAGAAATAATTATGGAAATCAGCGAAATCAAATTGATAACAAAATTGAATATTCAAAATTACAAAGAAATCAATTCCAAGAAGAACGAGCAGATTATCAAAGAAATTTCAATAGAAATTTCAGCGAAAGACCTCAAAATAGAAACTGGTATCAAAATCGAACTTCAGATCAATATTCAAAAGTGCAATCTTACGCATGCCGTGAAATTGGTCATATTCGTCGGGAATGTCCAAATATTCGATGTTCGTGTTGTGGTAAAGCAGGTCATTTGAGTTTTCGGTGTTTTCAAAAACAGAATCAGTACGAGATGAGATTGCAAAGAACTTCGAATCAAAACAATGGGAATTTCAATCGATACAATAGACATTCAAATCAAGAAAATGATCAAAACAATGGAGAAAACGTAGCAGCAGTATATGATGACAAATCGAACGACTATGATGGAGAATCAGAAATATCGGGAAATGCCAAAGCTCCAAACAGAGGAAATATGTTAGGAGCGATAAATCACATATAAGCAATGATAATTTTTTGAGGACCCTAAATGCTGAATGTAATGATTGTTTGGTTGATTGTTTGTTTGATAATCTTAATGTTGATTTTTCCCCAATCAAAAATTTGATTCTGATTTTTATTTAATTAATAATTGTAATACTGAACAAAATGAGAATGATTTGTGAGTATATTTGTGAGTGATTGAGATAAAAATGATTGTTTTTTATAGGCTCATAATTAAATGCAAACTAAATAATTCAATTTCAAAATAATAGATGCACACTATAAAAATAATTTTTGCACACTACAAAATTAATTTTTGCCCACTATATTTTACACACTATAATTTTAATTAATGAGATTGAAATGCTTAAAAACCCTCAAAATCTATTGCACCAATAATGCATTTTTTGCTTTGGCTGGGCGACCTCTTTTTCTTTTGATTCCAATTGGGATGTTTTTCGCTGCAGATGGTGGGACTGCCATCTTCAGTCGAATAGCTAAACCAACAATGTGTTTGCAAAACATTTTTTTGAAGAATGCAGGGCAGTTGCATTCTCCGTTCAGCCAGTCATTTTAATCTTTTGGTAAAATTGTGGTCCAAGAACAAAAAGCACTGATTTTAAACTCATCAAAATCAATATTAAATTTAAACTAAATATTGATTATAGTTAGCAAATATTAATTATAGTTAGCTAAGTTTATTTAGTTAGTTTGCATTTATTAATTATAGTTTGCATTTTATAGTGTGCAAAATATTAAAATAGTATGCATTTAAATTGAAGCGTTTTTTAAATATATCTAATAAAAAATTAAAATTACCGAGTGATAATGTTATTAAAGATATATATGATATAGGATGTTGTAATGTAGATGGTAGACCATAATGTTAAATTAAATAATATGACTTTTAATTCATTATTTGACACAGGAGCAAAAATAAATGTTTTATCCCAATCGATTGCTGAAAAATTGAATTTAAATTTTTTAATGAAGGAAATAGAAAGATATCTTGCGCAAACGGTAGTATGTTAGTGATTTTAGGGAAAGCTTCACTAAGTTTAGAGTTTAACAATAAAGAAATAACTGGAGAATTTTTCGTTGCTTAGGAAATATACCCAGAAGTAATTGTAAGTATAGATATATTGAATTCTTTAAATATTAAGTTAGTTGAATTTTGTAATGAAAATGTCCTCAGTTTGCAAGCAAAATTTGGTAATAATTTAAAAGTAAATAATAAAAATTAATTTATGAATGAAATATTGAAAATAGAAAAATGCAATCCGATATATGAAATAGTTGTTGAATTCTCAGATATTTTTATGTATAATAAATGGGATATAGGCAAAACAGGTATTTTAAAGCACAGAATAGAAACTAATTGCAACCCAATACCAATTAAGCCGCGACGACAACCAATGCATTATGAGGAATAACTAGAGGAAATTGTTAAAAACCTAGAGGAAAATAAAATTAGAGAAATGCGAATCACCTTGGAATTCACCAATAGTATGTATGCCATAAAAGGGAACTTCTGAAATTCGGATGTGTTTGGATTTTAGGATTTTAAATTCAAATGCAGTTAGACCAACTTTTCCAATTCACCAATGTTGATGAAATGCTCGATTCTTTGTATGGGGCCAAATATGTTTCGTCGATCGACTTAGGAAATGCCTATTATCAAGTTGAATTGGGTGAAGAGAGTAAATTGAAAACATCATTTTCTACAAGACAAGGTCAATTTTGTTTTAATAGGATGCCTTTTGGAATAGCTGCCGCACCATCAACGTTTCAAAAACTTATGACATTAATAATTTGAGATATGATGTGGAATGAAGCATTAGTCTATTTAGATGACATATTAATCTTTTCGAAAACTATTGAAGAACAAAAAGAAAGAATAAATAAACTTTTCCTTAGAATTGGGAAATCGGGACTAAAAATTAACCCTGAGAAATGCAAGTTCTTAGTATCTGAATTAAAGTTTCTTGGACATATAATTAATGAAAAGGTATCAAAACAGATAATTCTAAGATTGAAACAATTAAAAATGTAAAGCAGCCTAATTTTGTGAAACATCTTAGGAGTTTTTTAGGATTATGTAATTACTATAGAAAATTTATTCAAAACTACTCGGAATAGCTAGGCCATTGGAATCTTTGATTGGAGGTAAAAACAAAAGTATTATTTGGACATCACAATGTGAAAAATCTTTTGACGAGTTAAAACAGTTTGATCAGTGCACTATTAATATGCCATCCGGATTTTAATAAAACGTTCATTTTAGATACCGATCCTAGTTTTGATTGTCTTGGCGCTGTTTTATCTCAAAGAGATGACAATAATGAAGAAAAGATAATCGAATATGGGTCAAAAAGTATGAATAAACATGAAATTGGGTACTGTATAACAAGGAAGGAATTATTATCTGTTTTCCATTTTACATAGCATTTTAAACATTATCTCTACGGGAAAAATTATTTTAAGAACTGATCATAAGGCAATCACATTTATGTTAACTACTAAAAAATCAATTACCGCTCAGTTTCAAAATTGGATAAATTTTTAAGTAGTTTGAACTTGAAATTAGAATATCGCAAAGGTGAGAAACACAATTAATGCCGACGCACCATCACGACTGAATAAAGCATTGAATATTAAATCATTGAACCGTATAAATAATTATAATCAAGAAAATCGAATACATAGATCTTTCAGAGTCGGTGAATTGGTACTCGTCAATGAAGATATCAGAAACAAGCAAAATAACAGGTATTGTGGATCTTTAGAAATAATGGGAAAATATAATAAAAATAGTTATTTATTAAGAAATGCTGATAATAAATGTATTACTAGAAATGTGGAATGGCTAAAGCCATTTAAAACGAGGGGATGTGATGTAATTATAATGGGATATTTGATTTCCCTAACCTTTACCCTATATTATGTAATGTCTGCATGTGTGATTTATTATTTTTGATTGTATGGGTCATCAAATTATGTCACTGATTGCTATTTCCCAAAAACTTATATCTGATTGTGTTGGTGTCGACAGACCGAGTACTATAAATAGCACCACAATTTCTTAAATAAAGTTTTTTGGAACTTATCAATTATTCTTATTCTTTACAATAATAATAATATCATTAATAATAATAATAATAATAATAATAATAATAATAATAATAATAATAATAATAATAATAACCAGATAAAGTCCCCGTATTCCGGCGCCTAAACTGTACGTAAAAGAAATAGTAGAAACTTTTTAAAGGAATAATTGTGCTTGTTATATAATATATTATTCAAAATCTTATAATAATTTACCATTTTTAATAATAATACCGCAAAGTATTATAAGATAAGTGTCATTATTAAATTAAAAGTGGTAATTTATTAAATTATATATTTTATTAAGTTTATTAGTATTAATAAATTTTTATTGAATTACGCATATATTATTTTGTAATTACTTGTAATTATTATAAATATAATTTTTAATGAGTTTGTTTAAGCTAATTAGTTGAAATTTGTATTTTTCAATTACATAATCAAATTATTAAATGTGATTCACTTTCGGATCAATCTATTTGTGATCAGTTGCATCATAAATCATTGTGATGCAACTCTCAATAGACTATAAGATTACAATGTTTCATTTATAAAGTCAGTTTTAATTTTTTTCTTTAGTTCAATAAAAGCTATCACGACAAAATAACACAAAAAGTTGATGGAGTAGACGAGGTATTGACATGAATAAAAAATATTAAATTGATGGCTAAACATAAAAAATTGAAAAATCGGCTACAAATATTTGATTCAAAAGGATAAGGGGTACTGTGAACCGATCAAAAAGCGTCAGTGGATGCCTTTTTGACTTGTAAAAATTCAGATTTGTAATAATTTTCGAACCCGAACATAAAGTGGAGAACGTATTTCTTAAAAACTTACAACTACTGTTGCATTTGTTGGATTGATATCATAAGTACAGGCGAACAAAACCGAAAAGTAAATGTTATTTTGTTGTATGTGCAAGACACTGACACTACGAGAACAATAATAATAACAATAGTAACCATATTTATATTGTTATTTTAATTTAATATTCGGATGTTATATTAAATATATATATATATATATATATATATATATATATATATATATATATATATATATATATATATATATATATATATATATATATATATATATATATATATATATATATATATATATATATATATATATATATATGTTACGTTCCTAAATAGTGTACCTGGGTAAAAATAACTAATTTGAATGCCCGGGTATACTAATTGGATTTATTATTTTTTCAGAATATTGCCATTTTCCAATTAGAGTGCCCGGGTATTATATTCAGAACTTTACGGTACGTATTATTGTAATAAGCATGAGAAAATAAATCTTTCTTAAATCAATTTGTCATTGTGATCAGTGAAAAGAAAAATCAGACTGTAATTTTGTTGATCAATAAATTTTAATATGTCATTGGGCATTTGTTACTATTGTTATAAAAGCACGCTCGCAGTTAGATTAATAATTGAAAACATGCGAATTCATGTAACCGTTTTAATAAATATAATTCAAGCAATTTTAGTATTTTTATAATAATATTTTTTTACAAAAGTTAGTTTTACATTTTTCCATTTATAAGTTTATAAGATAAAATATAATTGTCAGTGTTTGCTATGATTCGAAATCTGCCTGAACCGCTAACAGTAATACTAGGTTATACATGGAAAAAATACTGTTAAATATGCATAATAGGGTGGAGTGAAATTTTTTTTTTCTTAATATCTTGTTTGGATAGCTATAAAAACTTGGTAACACATGCAATTAGTAATGTGGCAAACAATTAGACAATTTAAAGCATATCTTGAGGTTCCACAATTGACCTAAAGTATAGGCATATTTCGATAAAAAAGCAATAATCTTTAAAAAAAACATTTTTTTATAAGTAACATATTTATGTTATGGTTTAACTTTTTAACAGTCTGTAAATAACATTACAAGTAATAAGAACCATATCTGTGAAGGGAAACCACATGCAAACTGTCTAACATGTTTTTATAACTACAAATGATGTTGGGCTTTGGTGTCCAGTTTTGGCATTTTCGATCTCGATTCCAAGCGTGCTCTAATGAATCCGTCGCGTTTTTCTGGACCACACACCATTTCGGATGCTTCTGTCACTAGCTTGATATGTCTCTCTACTGCCTGGGTGTGACAAGGATAGCGGGCGAAATCCAGTCTTGGCGTTTCTTCTTCCCGGATCATGGTTAACAAAGTATCTTCGTCAATGTCCACTACGATTGGAGGCTCTGTGATCGGAGTTTTCTGCCAATCGATCATGTCTATGTAGCTAGTAGCTTCAAAGTTGATTACTGGCACGCAGAAAGATCTAACTGAAGTCGTAAGTTTCTGCTTTCTGGATTTCAGTATGCGTCGCAGAGCTAACTCGCGTATATCTGATCTTTCATCGGTAAGCATCGCAAGCAACAGATTTTCTGGATGACTAAAGAATGCGTTGCGTTGAATTACCGGGTCAACAACTTTCTTCAGCTCGTCTGTGAGGTAGCGTGATTTCAGTATCGTACTGTGGACATGTCGAGCGCCGTCTTTACACGAAGGGGTATTCTTTATTTCAAACCATGCAGGTGCATAAACTGTTACGATGAAGGTAGCAAGCGTCTTTAGTTCATCCGACGGGCTTCTTGTGGCAACATACAGACGTAGTATGCGATTAGCCGTGGTTACCGCTTTTGTAATCTACTGGATTCAACCTCATCAACTCCAGCTATGATCATACTGCGTGAACCCCGCTGATCTTCTAGAAAGTCACGTTCAATTGTGGGTATCTTTCTTGACTTCTCACAGTGACACTGAGACATACAAGAGCACTTGCAGGAGCAAATGTCAAAGAGTTTAATCGATTCATCTTTAAACTGCGATATTTTCTCTCTGTATGGTTCTGAGTCCTTCCTAGATTTATACGGCTTCAGCAATTTCCTGAACGTCTTGTGGTACACGTTCAACATTTCATGAACACGGCGGTGGCTTACATGTGGTATGGAAGCTTTGTCCCATATTTGTTCTACTTTCATTGACACTGTTTCTGCCACGTTGCGATGTGAAGGATCTTTATTGTTCAATTCGCATTTCATACTTTTCAATTATTCAGCTAGACAATAGTCAAAGAAAAGTAATTGTTCGAGCTTATTTAGACGAAAATTGCTGCAAAAAATATGACAAAATTCCAGATGAAGAAGATTATGCAAAATGGCTTAGATTAGCATTCGAAGACAACTTGGATTTAGCTAAGGATTTGGAAAAGTTGCTAAATTATCGAAAAACGAAGATGATGCAGAAACTTACATTGGTAAGATTGAGAAAGGTGTTCAGAAAATCTTGAAGCACAAGCTAACAATGTCAATTTTGACAACGTTCTTCTTAAAACATTGCCTTGATAATGAAGAAGAAAACGTGAAATAAAAAGATATGAAATTACGGAAGATTTGCTGAAAGTAAAATTATCGAAAGAAGATTTAAGAAATGATGGAGATCCAGTACAAAAAGGTCCAATGACAAATAAATATTTTACAGAAAATGGATGAAGATAAATCTAAGATATAACAAGTTTCAGCCGTTGGAAATACCTAATACGCGTCAATTGTGAATTGGTACTCGTCAATGAAGATATCAGAAACAAGCAAAATAACAGGTATTGTGGATCTTTAGAAATAATGGGAAAATATAATAAAAATAGTTATTTATTAAGAAATGCTGATAATAAATGTATTACTAGAAATGTGGAATGGCTAAAGCCATTTAAAACGAGGGGATGTGATGTAATTATAATGGGATATTTGATTTCCCTAACCTTTACCCTATATTATGTAATGTCTGCATGTGTGATTTATTATTTTTGATTGTATGGGTCATCAAATTATGTCACTGATTGCTATTTCCCAAAAACTTATATCTGATTGTGTTGGTGTCGACAGACCGAGTACTATAAATAGCTACCACAATTTCTTAAATAAAGTTTTTTGGAACTTATCAATTATTCTTATTCTTTACAATAATAATAATATCATTAATAATAATAATAATAATAATAATAATAATAATAATAATAATAATAATAATAATAATAATAATAATAACCAGATAAAGTCCCCGTATTCCGGCGCCTAAACTGTACGTAAAAGAAATAGTAGAAACTTTTTAAAGGAATAATTGTGCTTGTTATATAATATATTATTCAAAATCTTATAATAATTTACCATTTTTAATAATAATACCGCAAAGTATTATAAGATAAGTGTCATTATTAAATTAAAAGTGGTAATTTATTAAATTATATATTTTATTAAGTTTATTAGTATTAATAAATTTTTATTGAATTACGCATATATTATTTTGTAATTACTTGTAATTATTATAAATATAATTTTTAATGAGTTTGTTTAAGCTAATTAGTTGAAATTTGTATTTTTCAATTACATAATCAAATTATAAAAAAGCAATAATCTTTAAAAAAAACATTTTTTTATAAGTAACATATTTATGTTATGGTTTAACTTTTTAACAGTCTGTAAATAACATTACAAGTAATAAGAACCATATCTGTGAAGGGAAACCACATGCAAACTGTCTAACATGTTTTTATAACTACAAATGATGTTGGGCTTTGGTGTCCAGTTTTGGCATTTTCGATCTCGATTCCAAGCGTGCTCTAATGAATCCGTCGCGTTTTTCTGGACCACACACCATTTCGGATGCTTCTGTCACTAGCTTGATATGTCTCTCTACTGCCTGGGTGTGACAAGGATAGCGGGCGAAATCCAGTCTTGGCGTTTCTTCTTCCCGGATCATGGTTAACAAAGTATCTTCGTCAATGTCCACTACGATTGGAGGCTCTGTGATCGGAGTTTTCTGCCAATCGATCATGTCTATGTAGCTAGTAGCTTCAAAGTTGATTACTGGCACGCAGAAAGATCTAACTGAAGTCGTAAGTTTCTGCTTTCTGGATTTCAGTATGCGTCGCAGAGCTAACTCGCGTATATCTGATCTTTCATCGGTAAGCATCGCAAGCAACAGATTTTCTGGATGACTAAAGAATGCGTTGCGTTGAATTACCGGGTCAACAACTTTCTTCAGCTCGTCTGTGAGGTAGCGTGATTTCAGTATCGTACTGTGGACATGTCGAGCGCCGTCTTTACACGAAGGGGTATTCTTTATTTCAAACCATGCAGGTGCATAAACTGTTACGATGAAGGTAGCAAGCGTCTTTAGTTCATCCGACGGGCTTCTTGTGGCAACATACAGACGTAGTATGCGATTAGCCGTGGTTACCGCTTTTGTAATCTACTGGATTCAACCTCATCAACTCCAGCTATGATCATACTGCGTGAACCCCGCTGATCTTCTAGAAAGTCACGTTCAATTGTGGGTATCTTTCTTGACTTCTCACAGTGACACTGAGACATACAAGAGCACTTGCAGGAGCAAATGTCAAAGAGTTTAATCGATTCATCTTTAAACTGCGATATTTTCTCTCTGTATGGTTCTGAGTCCTTCCTAGATTTATACGGCTTCAGCAATTTCCTGAACGTCTTGTGGTACACGTTCAACATTTCATGAACACGGCGGTGGCTTACATGTGGTATGGAAGCTTTGTCCCATATTTGTTCTACTTTCATTGACACTGTTTCTGCCACGTTGCGATGTGAAGGATCTTTATTGTTCAATTCGCATTTCAGTCTCTGCTTTGTCAGGTTGTAGAATTTCATAACATCTGCATAAGTCGGTAGTTGAATGTCGGGCATCTCGGATGGACCACCAAAGATGACACAAGACACTTTCTTTCTGGTTACAGCCATTGCAACTCTAAAAAGGAAAACCAGAGGCATTTTAAATCCATATTATTTAAATGCCATCAATGACTTCAATAATATGTTATAATATTACCTCTTATAATGAAGTATCGTAGTGGAGTAATTATTTATCACTAACAATACTACATACAGCGATTCAAAAAAAATACAATGTTATGCAATATGTATGCAATAATCCGTCTGAATTGACTCTAGAAACAGGAAGTGCAGCGTGTGAATGCGTAGAAAAGTGAACTAATAATGATCTTTTAGTTAACAGTAAGTAACGATAACGCATTAGTGGAAGCAAAAAGTTGCCAATTCCTTGTAATGAAAAGAACACCGGATAGCAAATACATTATCGTTTTCCTATCAATGGTTACATTTTAAAGTTGGTTGTGGAACCTCAAGACATTATTTAAATTATTGTTTTTCTTTACAGAGTACTTCATTTGACCTCATAGCAAGTTTTTATAACTATTCAAAGTCTAATAAGTCAAAAAATTTTTTTTCGGTCATTTTCACTCCACCCTAATGCATAATTTCATTTATTTGTAAGTCTACAATGTTTTAAATTTTTTTATTTTGTAAATATTGGTGTGGTGCATAAATTACGGTACGTTTAAGCATTAATTAAAACATAAGACACAAGTATAAGACATAACTAAATTATATAGAAAAAAGACATACTTGAAATAAGTACAAATATTAATAGCACTGACATAAATTATGAGAATTTACTATAGATAGGCATAAAAATAATTTCAGTGAAAAAATGCAAATACACACAATAGCCCTATAATAAAAATACACGCAGTCGGACAAAAATTATATACAACAAAAATTTATTACTGGGTTTTTTAATTATAAAAATATACAATTTGAGGATTTCTAGTATTTTATCACATTCTACTTTTCCATGACCAATGTAAATTATAATTTATTTAAAAAATTCCAAATTTAAACCTTTCTAGAAATTTAGAAAATGATACTAGATTGCCGGAAACTATGGGAAATATATGAGAAAAACGTAATTTATAATTGAAAAATTAAATTTAAAGTTAACTATTTTTAATACTCAGAAATTGATAAAAAATATTGATTGAAATCATGGAACAAGAAAATTTTCAGCAATTAATTCTAATTGAAAAAATATTTATATTAAGTATTTATATGACAACTTAATAAATTTTATCGTTTTCAAAAGCGATTTTTTTATGAACGTATCTATCGCGTTAGGTGTATTCCTATGATTTTTTTTACTTATTTAAATAACTAATATAATTTCTAATATTTAATTTATTAATAATAAATTTTATATATCTCAAGTAATTCAGTCCCAATTAATTTAATATTAAATATCACGCAGATAACTCTTACACTATGACAAAATTGCAATTTACAAATGATCAAAATAAAAATATTAAACATCTATTAAATTAAAAAAAGATTTTTATATTATTGTAATGATTTTCAACCAGTATGTCATTAATTTCATTATAAGATTTTTAATAAGATTTCACAATGATTTATTACAGAAAAATAACTGGCAAAATTCAATTTTATCAGTACAACACATTTTTGTTTACTTTTGATCAGTTTTGATTTCCTTTAACATTTCATTTATTTTCAATACGACTATAGATTGATTTTATTATGTAATACAATTTGTGAGCACTGGTTTTATTGAACTCTCTATATTAACTTCACTTTGTATGAATGTTTAAATGTTTTTATGAACCACGCAAATCTGGAGACTTCCCGTGATCGGATCGAGCTTAAATTTAGCAGATAGATTCGTCATCGAGAACAATGCATTCTTTCAAAATTTCAGAACGATCAAAGGTACTATAATTAACTTTTTTGAAAATTTTTAATTTTATTAATATTTTCAAAATATTAATAAAATGTTCCTTTCCAAGGTTATTTTGCGTAATATTAAATATTTCATAGCATTTAGCACGCTTATTGAAATTTTAATTTTGAGAGAATGTAAAAGAGTGAGATATATACAGAGTTTTAAAAATTATGGTTTTACGGTTAGTTTTTTATAATACTTGAAAACAGCATTGCCGAAAATTTCAGTAACACAAAGGAAAATGGATCTATATGCGTAATGAAAATAAACAGAAATGCCAAATAAACTTTTAAGAGGTTCAGGAAAAACTTTAAATCAAGAAAGTTCAATAACTGATTAAATAATCGGAAATGTCTAAAGCTTATAATTTTTATTTTTTTACATTATGGGAGAAATGACGGGTTCGAAATGTGTTTTCTTTGTGAAAAAGAATGGTCAGAAATTATTGGTTTATGTTATAAAAATAGTCATAATTTTTGTAATGAATGGGTAATCACCACAAGGTTTAATTAATTAAATAAATTTATCAAACCTACTTCAACTTTCTGTGGAGATTTTTCTGCCATAGTTGTCATTTATGGTCATAAAATAATTCCAAAATAAAAATACATTATAATATTAACTCAATATAAAATTCAATTATCATAGAATCTAATATATGGCGGAGTTTATGTTATAATAAAACTATAAAAGAAGAATTTGTTAACCTTCTCCTTATATGATTATAGACAATATTCAGCTTTTTTTTAATTTCCCGCTTTGCTCTGATAATAAAAAACGTCTAAAATCATCATGCTTTTAAATACCTATCGATGGTCCTGTAGTAACATATCATTCATGAGTTAGTAATCTGTAATTTATGAATACTTAAAATTTAAACTAGTCATTAGTCTATGTTTTTAGTTACCATTATATTGTTGAGCTAGAACCCATCTAAGCTCGTCACGTTTTAGGGCACATGCACTTACCACAAGAAAAAATTAAAATTATAGGCAAAAGACCAAATAAATAGTGATAAAAAAATAATATTTTAAGAGAAATAAATAGAACAAATATAATTAAATTGCAACGTAAGCAGTCCTAAATAATAACCTATTAAGAATAATTTGACGATAAAAATGATCGTAAAATAGCCGAAAACAGCAAAATGAGATCAAAGTTCAATATGGCGACCAAAAAGACAAAAACATTAATTAAAATTCACACATAAAAGTAGATTAATTTAATTAAACCAATCAAAAAAGAAAAAGCTGGAAAAAGAAATGATTGGGTTCAAAGACCTCAAATTGGGAGAGCGGGCCAACAACGATTGTTCAAGAAACAAAGGCATAAAACAGTATATAGGCCCTGGAACCCAAATGAATAGTATATATTTTGCATGCCTTTTCACATTTTATGCACATAATTTGAACTGAAAATTTTCGAGAAACCAATTGTAATGATTTTTTTCAATATATGTATCTACGAATTAATTGTTCCTTTTGATTTTGTTATATTAAAGATACCTCATAAATGGCAGCCACAAGCTCATGTTGAGAGTTCGGGCTTTGTTAGCTAGCGACTCTTGACAGCGATGTTTGAAGAATTAAACCATTGGTACAGAGTAGCTCTTACTGACAGAACAAATTCTGTTCAATAGCCGCAGATTTCTGAGGAAGGACAATTCGAGCAACTCAAATAACTTTACAAGTCTCACAAAGTTGCTCGAAACAGCCTCAATAGGTTTAAAATAACTACGCTCAAGTTATTGTGGTTTGAGGTTATTAAGGGATGCGTCTTGTTAGTCATTGATGTGGACAAGGTTTCCTTTTAACAAGTCAAGCATGCAATAGTATGTGAAATGCACCTAAGCAAACTATCCAAACTGCTGCCGCTGAACTACACACACTGAAGAATTTGGATCATATCAGTTATTCCTGTATAACCACTCAAATATATTCAGTTTAAATGGACCAATTAAAAAAATTGGGGAAAATCCAATTGTTACACCTTATAAATAATCATAAATCGTCTTTAACTTTCATACAAAACTACACTTTCCGACTCGCTTAACCAGTCAGTATACTGAAAACAAATCATTAGCGCAAATATGAGAAAGTTAAAAAAATCAAACGACGCCTGATGAATGAGTGCAGTGAATGTATGAGAAAATAATGTGAATGGACGATTTTCTTTATGTGTTGTATTATCTATTTTAGTGTTAGTACCATCAAAACTATTCAAGATCCGTGTGTGTAAGTGTTCCGCGTTCAGTAGTCGAGAGACCGTAAAGCTTAACGAATATCCGAGTACACACCGAATTAGATAAATACCAAGTGACTTGGTTCCCTCCACAATGATTCCAAGAATTAAACAAGAAAATCTTCAGCTTAAGAAAACCAGAGACGATCTAATTATTGAGAATTGACTGCAACGACTGCTAATAGATGAGAAAAGCAAGGACCTGATGTTCGACTACATCAAGACGGAGCTAAGGAAGCGAAGGCCGAATCTGAATATAGTCGAACAAAGTAATCTTGTCCCAGTCTGTCAAATTTCAGACATTCAGCACACCGTGATTATGCAGCCATCATCAACCAAATGCAAATTGAAACCAAGCAAGGACAAACGTCTCCACAGGAAAGGTCAGCTAGAGCAAACGACCCTTTGACAGCTCTATTCGGATGACACGATGATCAAAGGAATGACAGACGCCATTCACACCATCAACAAACGAACTTTTGAGGTTGACATATAAATGTTTCGACTGAAAAAATGTTTTGATTTAATAAATGGGTTTTACTACTCGTGTGTTTGAATGAATGATTTCCTGAAATGAATGAATGTTCGAAAGTAGTAAGACTGAGGTAGATTAGGATGCTGGTGTAAGGCCTTCTGTTGGCATTGGAGGAAAAGTGAACGGGTATTAAACAGGAGTAGTGGTGGAACGAGGTTCACCTACCCATTGACATATTGGGTCACTGTGCATAACCAACGTATGCACATTCGGGTGTATAAGGATACATTAAAGCTTTAAGACAACAGTCATATTGGCTCTTAGAGCTGTCCGATATCCATCTCCTAGATAACTCACTTTTTCGTTCCCTGGGCACCATTAGTACAAAAAATTTGTATCCATTTTCTTACCTTTACTAATTACATCTTAAATTAAATAATTGAAAATCATTTAGATATATTTAGTTATTCTAAAACTTTACTTTGAATAATTTATTGTTAAAATAAGATTTTGTTAAATTTATAAACCTCTATAAACAAGTGATTCATAGTTACTCCAATTTTATTCATTTTTATTTTAGAATCTTAAGTTTTATAATTATAATATTGATAAAACAGTTAATTTGATCATTAGTAATTATTTAAGTGGTAGATAATGCAGGAAATTATTGTGACTTACTAAAATTTTTACAAGTAAAAAGTTCATGCAGTTTTGTTTTTTATATTGTTTATATTGTTTAAATATAGGCAGGCTGCAAAATATCCTTTGTGATAGTGCTTTGTCTGCGATTTCTTCTTTTTAGATATAACAAGTCAAATACAAGCTTTAATTTATAAATTCATTGTTTCACAATTTTAAAATTTATAATTTTAATGAATGTAAATTATTAATGACCATATAATTAGTAGATATTTAGTAAAATGAATATTAATTTATTTTTACTCTAAACAATGTTATAGCTTTGATAAAAATTTTAGATACTTTCCAATTTTAACTAGTTTAAGCATAATGTCCCGATCTCAGTTTAGAAGTACGACTGGTTGCTGTATATGCGCAACTAAATCATCAAGCAGCAGATTTTCAAACAGTTACAGATTTTCACAGTATTTTTCCAAATGTTTTGGACCCAGAGGAGAAGGTCGTAATGGAGATATCTGCAATGCTTGTGTTTTATATGTGAAACGTTGGTTAAAGGCGTCAGATCAATCCTGTGGGAAATATGAAAAAGTATGAATTTAAAATTATTTCAGTAAATTATTTTTTAATTTAAATCCAACATTACTATTAACAAATAACTGGACAGTCTCAATCCACAATAGTTTGGCTATGTGTATGCTAATACCGTTATTTGATAAAAATTAGAAGTGATTTGTTAAATTTTATTGTGAATACAACCTATGAAATTACCTATTACCTATTAAATTAAAGTTTGTTTAACGTCCCCACGTTCAAACCTTTAATTATAAAAAATAAACAATTATTTATATAGTGGTTATTAAATAGTATTACAAATGTTTGATCTAAAATGACTCAAATCTAAAAGCACATACTAGGAATTTTATAATTACAAAATAAAATCAAAGGACACTTTAAGTACAATCTACGACAATCCTTTTAAAATATTAACGTAAAATTTATATTTGAAATTTAAATAAAATAATGTGATTTAATCTATTTCATTGATGACATTACCTAAATTATCACATACTATTATCATTGCCTAAATCAGAAGCTCTGGCAGATTTAGTTGAAAATCCATGGCATTCTGTTGAACAATCCCTCACTTACAATGTCGTAGAATTATATTTACTAGATTGATTTCAGTATATCAACTGTCAATCAGTTTTTTAATGCAAATATACTTCCAACAGAAGCACTAGAAATAAGTAAACGTTTCGAAGTAACTAATAAGAATATCTGTACTGTAAGTATTGTCAAAAATTATTATCAAAACTTCATACCGCTTTCGACTATTTATGAAAGATGAATGTCTGTGTGTTATTATGTATGTCCGACTATACAAACAAGCACTGCTGAACACTGATTTAGTTCGAACTCTTCATTTGATTTGGGATAAATTGTTGGCAATGTGCGGACACAAAATTTGACCCCGGGCTACCCTTATTTATCTGAGGTCATTCCCTCGTTACTGCAGTAAGTATTTGAACGAGTCAAAATTTCAAAATGTGTTTTAAGTAAAAGTAGTTTATCGGGTTGAGTTTGTATAATAAAATTTTATCTATTTTGTTCCGCTTTAATCACCCCATCCCTCCTACTTCCCTACCCACCTCTACTAGATCATATATGCGCCCGGGTTCACACCGATACCGAAGTACTTCAAGAAATAAAATTTTAAAACGGACGTAAAACCAAGTTAAAGAACACTAACAGATAAAGATGGATGCATGTGTGCTCGATATATGGAAAAAGCAAAAGGAACACGATGAAATAAAAAGATATGAATTTAGCTAAGTAAAACTATGCTTCTTGGGACGCACAGTTAGTGATGAACAGGGAAAAAGTAGAAGTATTAATATGTTAAAGCAATTCATAAAGAATTCGGCAAGAATTGGAGAATTTTTGTATGAAGCAACTTTCCAGAAGCGGAAACGTTATACTTAAAGCAAAGCGCATATCCTCGATTACCTAAGAGAAAAAAGAGAAGGTTATTACTGCAAGAATCACTGTAAGATTATTCTTTTTTGTTGAGGCAGCTACAACAGGTGTAACTGGATCTTTCTTTTCTCCCTCTCCACTAGATACATCAGGGCTGGCAAAAGCGTCGACCGCGGNAAATCTTGTCGAATAAAGCTAGATCGTATTTGTTAATTGTATCTAATACCTTTCAAGAAATTCATAAAGAATTTGGCAAGAGTTGGAGAATTTTCGTATGAAGCGGACACGTTATAGTGACAAACACTAGAAGCAAAGCGTATATTCTCGATTACCTAAGAGAAAAAAGAGAAGGTTATTACTGTAAGAATCACTGTAAGAATCACTGTAAGATTATTCTTCTTTTTTGTTGAGGCAGCTACAACAGTTTTAGCTGGAGCTTTCAATTCCTCAACTACACTGGATAAATTATCATCATAAGATGATTCTTCTTTCTTTGTTGAAGCAATAACACGTTTGACTAAAGCTTTCTCTTCCTCTTCTCCACTAGATGCATGTTCATCAGAAGATGATTTTTCCTACTTTTCTGCAGTGATAACAGGTTTAACTGGAGATTTGTCTTAATCCTCTTCACTAGATGAATCGTAGTCAAAATATTAATCTTTCTTTATTACAGCAATAACATTTTCGGGCAAAAAGCTGTCAGACTGATCAATAAAAATCTCCTCGAATAAAGCGAGATCGTCTTGGTTCAGTGTATCTAATACATTACAAGCAACTCATAAAGAATTGGAGAATTTTCGTATGAAGCAACCTTTCAGAAGCGGTAACATTATATTTCCAAACTCTAAAAGCAAAACGCATATTCTCGATTACCTATGGGAAAAACAGAATGTTATTGCTGTAAGAATCATAGCTTCCTTTTTTTGTTGAAGTAGCTACAACGGGTTTAACTGGATCTTTCACTTCATCTACTTCAATGGATCAATTGTCATCATAAGATGATTTTTCTTTCCTTGTTGAAGCGATAACAGGCTTAACTGGAGTTTTCTCCTAATCCTCTTCACTAGATGAATCGTAGTCAGAATATTATTCTTTCTTTATTACAGCAATGACATTTTCGGGAAAAAAGCTGCCTGATTGATCAATAAAAATCTCCTCGAATAAAGCGAGATCGTCTTGGTTCAGTGTATCTAATATCTTTCAAGAAATTCAAAGAATTTGGCAAGAGTTGGAGAATTTTCGTATGAAGCAACCTTTCAGAAGTGGATACGTTATAGTTCGAAACACTAAAAACAAAGCGCATATTCTCGATTACCAACGTCAGTTGCATAGCTATTGAAGCGGTTTTGAGTTAAAATTAATAAAATGGAGAAGAAACTATTATAGCTTATGGCTCAAAACAAGGACAATGTACAAGATTATTATAGGACTAGGAAGGAATGTTTTAGGGTATATGAACATATTATATATTTATGGGGAAAAGTTCATAGTTCACTATAAAGTAGGGGTCTTTGTGACTGCTACAAAGACAACAACCATCTAACAATTGCAGACATGGTTAGGTAATATCATTAAAACCAATTTTGAGCTAAAATTCAGAAAAGGATATGAACAAAGAACAATTGTGTATGATTTATACTCAATTCCAGACAATTTCACAAGTTACAAAAGGTACCAATAAAAATTGAATGAATTGGGATATGAATTTCCTTACATACACAATGTCATTCAGATTTTTTCTTTCACAGATTATGATTTTTAATCTGGAAAATAGTTTTTAATCAGTTTATTTTTTGAGGAAACCTCATTGACTTCCAAGTAATTTCAATTTCGCTGTGGTTCCCAACGTGAGGCGCATGTATAACAAAAGGGCATTTCGAGAATGTTTTGTCAACAATGGATGTTTTAGGTACCTTTATTATATTATATTGCTAAAATTAAAAAATAATACTAATCGCTAGAAAATTATTCCCATTAAAATTATTCTCTATTTTATGTTTTGAAACTTTATTGGCTATTTTTTATAAAATTTCATTTTTATTATTATTATTAATATCATTATCATTATGTTTTTATCAATTACTTGGTAATTTCTTTCTCAATACCCCTACAATTCCATCGTTCTTTTATGTTTCTGTTTCATGGATGTCGTGTTCTTTGGAAACTTGTTTAAACAAAATGAATGACTTTTTAAACTTTCCTCACTCAAATAAGAGTTCACTTTTTAAATAAGAATTATATTCCGAAAGACGGATCAGGATTTTAGAGATGCTTAAGTGGTATACGACTGAAAAAGATTGGAAACTACTCGTTTAGAGTATATTTGTATTCTTTTCTAATTGATATAAAAAACGAGCAAGTTCATATGCAACAGCCTAATTTGTGTAAACGTTGAACGAAAAAATGAAATCAAGCATTTATTCAAATCAAGTTCTTATTCATTTTAGGTTCTCGATAAGAAGAAAGGGCCAGGTTTAAAGCATATTACTCAGATTGTAAAAATGCAACAACGTCGTCAAGCCAGATTAAAATTAATTGGTCAACAGTGCGGTCATGGAATGGAAACCCGGAGTAAAAATCAGAATATCTTTTCATCTAACTCAAATCATAGTTCCTCTTGTTTAAATGCAAACAAAGATAAACTTGATAAAGACTGTTATGTATTATATTCTGGGTATTCACCAATTGAATTATCTGACGGTTGTAATAAAGTGGATGTTCAAGTCAATCAGGTCGCAGCTTTTCTTCGTTAGATCAGTCAATCAGCTCTAGACCGTGTTGCTCTAGAGATTTCAGAGATAAAAGTATAGGAGATTTAAGTCAAAACAGTTTGGAAATGGGTGTATTCCGAGTTCCCGAACCTAAACGAACAAAAAATCCTATTACAAATTATAAACGCCGTGTTCATTTATCTCCAGTCAAGTTGCCAAATGCAGATGAAGTTGATCTTTTATTAAGGGAAATAATGGCTATGTAAGGTTTTCTTTATTACGATATATTTATAATTTATTGAATTTAATAAAATGAATGAAATTAGAAATTAAATTAATTTTTTATCAATAGAGCAAGATTTTCTGTTTTACATTATTTATAATTGATTAACAATAATCTATATATTAATTTCCTTAATCTTTAATCTATCTATTTTCTGATAATCGATTTATTTATTAAATATATTAAATCAATTCCTGAATTATTATAACATTACAAAAATAGATGGATTATTAATTATTAAAATATTATTAAAATGGAATTAAATGAAATATTAATTAAAAAACTAATTAATCTTACAGACGAAATGAATTCAAGATAGTTTCCCTGATTTTTATTAGATTATAAATTACATAAATTAGTTCAATTTCCATGTCTGAAAATTACTAATCTTTGTCACTTTTCTTTCAATTCTTCGTTTATTATATTTTAACAAATTTTTAATAATCTACAATTAAATTATGTAAAAAATGAAATTATCTTTCAGTATGCATTGAAAACGTAAATAGTTAGTTAACGGCCTTGTTAGAGTCTTTTTTAGGTTCCAAAAATCACATCGATTATAATCCCATTTTGGAATATTCAATTATCGATTTGCCCACATGAAGCTATATTTCTTTAGGCCATGGTTTATTTTTGATAATTTTTGTTTATGCAAATGCTTTT
>CAUHTR010004516.1:0-36028 GCA_959609185.1 Schmidtea polychroa | reverse complement strand
AAATTTATTATCATACACGAACTTTAACACACACTAAATTCATTAAAATCAAGGAGTTGAAATTACAGTCATAACTTTCTGGAAGATTCAGTTCATTATACAAATATAGATGAGGAAATCACAAAACTTTTATCATTGTACTCTCGTGACCCTGTTTTCACGCCATATCTCCTTCGGTCAGCAGGGTGTCAATGTCCACCTGCAGTCAAGCATCTTCCTGATGAGCTGATGAAGCAGACGAAATTATCTGAAAGGTGCTGAGTTGTGCAATCGGTTTAGGGTCACAAATCGCCTTGGCGTTCGCTGACTGAGCGGCTAACAATGGTGCTTCTAACGCTTCCATTTCCTTTCGTCGTTTTAGCGTCCGTTCGGCGCGGGATGGAGGTTTCCACTTTTTTGGATTGAGATTGGTCGAATTCTCAGGACGACTTGAAGGAATGATGAGAGGCGACCCGTGGATATTGGGTTCAGAAGTGACGAGACTATTCACTACCCTGTTCAGAATGGGTTCTGTGATTGGAGGAAATTCTGGCCCATATCCGCACAGGTCGATGAAACTGGGGCGTTCAATTCGTCCGCTTGATGATGTAGCGGGAAAACGTTTACTCCATCTTTTATCGGGTATTCCCTGACCGTCTTCTCAACTCCGATTCGGAGTAAACTTGATGTAGGGCCTCTGACTGGGCCTTTATGGTCAGACGCTGACAGTGGCTTTCTTCTAGGAGGCTGTCCCGGCAATGCTCTAGCATTAGGACTTTCATTTTTTTCTCCTTCATTTGTGGCGAGGAGAATTACGTCAGCTCTAATGATTCAATGCGTTTCTTTAGAACCCCGATGTGCTCTTGTAATTTCCGGATATCAGCGTTTTTGTCGGCACACGAAAAACACGGTTTCGGGCGACGCTGAGGCAAATTGGGTTCGGACATGACTGAATTTAATAAACAATTTACAAATCGTAAGTGAAACTGCGTTAGTACTACCCCGACTCCATCGTCGTGCACGTCACTCGATCATTTAAGAACTCAAATTCATCTTAAGCTAAGTATCCATTTTCATTTTATCATACGCGACTTGGAGGTTTATAATGTATATCGAGTTTATTGCGGGTAGGATTTGATCAAAGTTACAGCAAGATGGTTCTCAATTACTCAAAAATCATATTTAAATTGTAAATTCGATGAGTGATTTAAGAGAAAACAATTCGGTCTACTTATATCAGATGACTTGGGATTTATGATAGTCACTAGTGTTCTGTGGATTTAATTATTGGACTTGGAATTTTGTAGATTTATTTTGGATTTGTTTCGTGTTTTGAATCTTTGTTTAATTGAAATAAAAGATTTTGAATTTTCCTGGTTTTTTTTCGAATTTAATTTGATTAAATATAATTTTTTGGAACATTTCGAATTTTGCTGCAGTTGATTACACTGGAATTTAATAGAAACAATGAATGAATTTCAGACGCTTGTATTTATAGCAGAAATCGCCCAATTGTTGAGACATATTATCAATACTTTCTATTCCAACAAAGAAATATTTTTGCGTGATATTAATTCAAACTCTGGCGATGCATTAGACAAAATTAGATACAAAAGCTAAACATATCCATCTGTCATCGACACTGCAAAGGATTTAATGATTACAATTATTCCCGATAAAGATGTAGGGACTAACTGGTATTGGTATGACCAAAGCTGATGTGATTAACAATTTGAGACTAATCCAATCATGAAAGCACTTCAGGCTGTTGAAAATATATAATCAACAGAAACAATGAATATAAAGTAAAATTTAAAGAATTACAAACAAATTTCAAACACAGGTTTGAAGATTTGAAATGTTTGAAATTTATATATTTTTTGTTTTCATATTTTGTGAACCTAACTATTTGTGACATTATTGAAAATAGATTTCGAATTTGTCAAATAATACCTATTGAAAAAGTTGCTGGGGAATTTGAGTTATGTGAGATGAAAAAAGGTCAGGCATTGCAAATGCTGGACAAAGCTTCTTATATTATTGAATTTTATATACTCGTGCATGAATCAAAATATCCAAACTTAAAGCAAACTGAAGTGAATCATTGTGCTCCACAATAAGGTTCGTGAAGTCGAAACATTGTTCACAGTAGACCAATCAACATCTTGTAGAATTTCTGCGAACAGCTTTAACTAATTTTACATCAAATTTTAAAAATTTGACCAAAGATTGTCGTTACATGTTATTATACTTTTTATTAATAAATATATATTTAATATATCTGATTTTTGTTATATTTGATTTTTATTATATTTGAATTTTATTATTAAAATTTTGAAATAATTTTTTTATTTTCATAATTATATTTTTTATGCGTTCTTATGTTCTTATATATGACCTGTGAAAATATTCAATCCAATAAAATAAATAGTTTAAAATTTGTGTATTTACGTGTGGCTCTTTTTAAATTATAAAAAACCGGATTGTGGAAAACTCCTGGTCTAGAGTGACACAAAATAAATTTGAATGTGCCAAAACTTATAAAAATTCAAAATTAATGAATGAATTAAAAATTTTAAAAAATTTTAAAATTGAAGAATTCCGGAGGAAATTGGTATTAATTTAATTTTATTATATTTGTGTTCGTCTCAACATTTGCTCCAGAACAAATATATTGAAAAAATATAAATTAATTAAAATGGAATAAATAATTTATTAGAAATGTAAGAAACCTGAACCATGTGGAAAAACCCGAGCGTTAAGCAAAAGAAAAATGAAATTAGGCCTCATTCCAAAATTAGTCGGGAATTCGCGAAATGAGATCTTTGAACAGAGGCAAGAAGTCCCTTGGTTAATTTTTTTGTTTTTAACAAATTTTTGTCGCCGGCTAATTAAATTATTTGATTACAAAATGATTATTTGATAAAAACTAGTATAAAAATAAACGATACTAGTAGTCAAGTACCAGTTTGGTCGAAGAATATGCAATTCACAAGGAAGTTTCTACGATGGAAAATAGCAAATTCAGCAAAAAATTTGACAAAAGAGCAAAAAGCAATAGGGTTAAGTTCTGGTCAAATAAAATTTATAAAAAGAAAAATCACATTCAAAATTTAATAAAAAGGCGGTATCCGGTTGGATTTTTTGGATTTTTTGACGTAATATAGTGTTCTTTGTTTGATATATATTTTGGATATATATATGTTTGGGCCCCACACTCCAATACACAATTAAGGCAAAACTATAGAATTAATCAACATAATGGACCATCGAGATATCCGGAAAGTTTACCTGTCGTATGCAGCTATATATACACAAAAAATCGCTCTCCAATTTCTTAAAATATACGTATCATTCCTCAAATTCAGAAATCACTTCATCAATAAACTTAATGAGACCTAAAGGTTTTACATCTTTCAAAGTTCATCATTTCTGTTTAATGCGCTTTACAACCGAGAATAAGGAAACTCTTTATTTCTAATGATGTTTTGAATTATTTAAATTTACTTTTTACTAAATCCATTCACAAAACCGTGTAAATTGGCAATATTAGAAAACTTACCTTTCAATTTCAAGTTCAGTTCATCTAAGTGCTGCGTTAAATTTGTTAAAAATTCAAGATCAGCCAGGAATTCAGAATCTTGCATCTTGTTTCCAGTTCAATAGTATCAGATTTTATGTCAATTGTCAAGGTCTAACTAGCACTTAACCATCTTATTTCGTAATGAAAAAGTAAATATCCCTAAGTTTCATCAACTTCCTTTAATAAATTGATGAGTACCAGTTGGAATTGTATGACCTACAATTAGATCCTTTTACAAGAACAGAAAAGAAACTGGTCTAGACTTTTTATGCTCCTTGGTGATCGTTTCCCGACATTTACGGATTTTGATTCATAAATTGGTTTGGGGACGGGAAGTACTTATCTTTGTAAAAGTTGTTATTTAACAATGAATTTAATAAAATCTAAATAAAAGGTTTTTGACAAAGGATTTGAAAGTTTTGTGATCAGAGTAAGAAAGTTAGTGTGTGAAGTTCAAATCAAACAGAAGACATGATTGCTAAGGATATAATTACCACACATGTACTCCGATAGAGTGAAAAGTCATTAGCAATGAATCCGGATATATCTCTTACAAAAATCCAGAAATTGAACATGAATCTCAAAAATACTATGCCCACTGAAAACAGTAAAGAGCTATTTACATTTGCAGATTATAGAAAACAATCGTCGTATGCAAAGGTAACAAGAAGTAAAGTACCAATGAGACAAAGATTTCCTTCAGCGATTAGACCATCAATTATTAGACCATCCGTTCCATAGAATAACTAGTATACCAGTCAGCAAAGAAATTATGAAAATTATAATTAAGGACAACGTGGCTCCGAAAGAAAACAAAATACTGATAGAATATCAAATAATGAGACCCAATAGATCGATCGTTTGTTTGAAACATATAGCAAAGCGAGTCTCTAACAAGGCAAAAGGATTACAGAAACCGGAATATAGACCTTTACTAAATGGCCAATGTTATTGTTCTTGTGAATGAGATGATATTTGGAATAGTTATCATTTAAATAGGTGTTGTTTAATATATGGTAATAATGAGTATTTTTTTAATAACGGCCCATTATTAAGGAATCGCAATACAAGGAAAATTCATTATATTAAAGAAGAAAATAAGTTGAGAAACCTGATTTATTTGTATGAAGACTTTGAGATTGATGGAACGTCAGAATTTGAAGCAAATGAAGTAGGAGCTATTATGTATGGTCATAGGAAAGACCGTCCGTTAAACGAAATACGCTCCATAGCAAATATTTCGTTTGTGAAGTCGTTGAATTAAATGTAAACGTAAATGTTAGAATGTTCAGGATGACAGATGGAAGATGGTGGAGTTTAGTTCAATGTTGCAGAATAATGATAAAAATGTTGTGAGATACAGGTGCGTCCGTTATTGATGTCAGAGGTCACTTGGAGGAAGTGTGGTAATCCAGTATTCAAGCAGTTGGATATTTCACTCAGACATGCGATTGGAGCTACCTCAACCATCATTCGTAGAAGAAAATGTGTCAGAATATGTAGATACTGGTAGTTTTGTGGGTGCATTGAATTTAAATTTAGCTTTTAGAATAAAACTAGTACCTGATGTCTCAATTGTGTTAATAGATTCAGATATGGTTGGTGTCTGTTTCAGTAATACCGAACGAAGTCAAAAGTTTTTGGACCAAGTTCAAATCCAAAACTGATGAAGTTGGTATCCAAGTATAGTACGATCTTCGTGGCGTCAGATTTTAATTTGGGTTGCAAAAGTTTAGTTACTCATAATATAAAAACGACAGGAAATCCTACGATTAAAAATCATAAGTGCATGGTGATGCAGATGGAATCAAAAGTGGACGAGATGGTTCTGAAATTGTTAAAAATAGGTATTATCAGGAGATGATAAAACAAATGGAAGTCACATACGGTCGTTGTAGGTAAGAAAGATAGATCAATCAGGATGTCTCAAGACTTTAGAAAAGTCAGTGAAATTACAGAAAAATTCAGTTTTCCAAAAGCGGGCCCTCAAATAATATTTGATTCTTTATCCGGATCTTTAGTCACTTCTTCTCAAGATTTTGGGCAAGCAAATTATGTTGATATATGTAAGATATATGCTGACGGAGCGTCTCAGTTTAAAACAGCATTTTCTACAAAGAAAGGACAGTTTTGTTATAATCAAATTCCGTTTGGGTTGTCCACAGCTCTAGCGACCTTCCAAAGACTGATGAACATATTATTTGATGATATTTTGTATAACAACGGAAGAGCATAATAATAATTTGGAGTAAATTTTCAAACGAATAAAGTTAGCAGGGTTAAAAATCAATCCTAAGAATTTAGTTTTAAGAAGACTGAATTGATATTCTTGGGTCATAAAATTTTACCAGACGGAATATCTACGAATAACAGTAATGAAAAAAGAATTGTTGAGGCTGGAATACTAAAATGCACCAAACTATATTCAAGGTTGGAGTTAGCTAATTTTTATGGCGAGTTTGTTCCAAATTTTGTTGAGATAGCTAAACAGTTTTACGAAGCCACAAAAAGACTTGAAAAGGATAATAAATGGGATGACAAGTGTTAGGAAAGTTTCTTAAAACTTAAAAACGCATTATCGAGTTCACGAATTTTGAGGTTTCCAAATTAATTTGATTACTTTATTTTAAATGCGGATACTTGTTTTATTGGTATTGGTGCTGTTCTGAGTCAATTACAAAATGGTCGTGAAAACGTCATATCATATGGATCAAGACTTCTAAGTGCTCACGAGAAAAGGTTAGGGTTAGGGTTATTAGGAATATATGAATATGTTTTAGATTAGGTTGTCCCATAAGTTTCTTTCGTTTTCATATTAAGAAAAAAATAAACAATAATTTGTATTTCATAAATATTTATTGAATAATATATGATCCATTCTGTTCTATTACTTTCCTCCATCTCTTCGGAAGCCTCATAATGCCTTCTTCCCAAAATTTCCCAGGTTTGTCGGCAAAGGTACATTTTTATATCATTTTTTGAATTAAAGTTTTTACCACGTAAAGAATATTTCAATGAAAGAAACAAATAATAATCTGAAGGAGCAATATCCGGAGAGTATGGAGGATGAGGTAAAACATCCCAGTCAAATGATAATAATTTATTTCTGACGAGTAAAGAAACATGAGGCCTGGCGTTATCGTGATGAAAAACAACGCCTCGTATGTTCGCTAATTCTGGTCGTTTTTTGGCCAATGCATCCTTTAGATTGTCTAGTTGGCAACAGTATTTCGTTGAATTGATTGTTTCACCTTGCTGAAGTAGCTCATAATAAACTATCCCCTTCCAATCCCACCAAATGCATAGCAAAACCTTTTTTGGATGTATGCCAGGTTTAGCTACAGTTAAAGCTTCTGTACCCTTGGTCCAAGACCGTTTACGTTGGATATTCTCATAGAGTATCCAACTTTCATCCCCAGTGACAAGTCTCTTCAAAATAAGGTTGGCTATTATGTCGTTGGAGAAGAAGAGCGCGTGTTGAAATACGCTGAAATTTAATTTGAGTCAGTCAGTTCTTGAAGAAGCCACACATCTGAACGATTGATGTAACCCAATTTTGTCAGATGATTATGGACGGATGTTCGTGGAATTTCTAACTTGTTAACTACAGTATATCGCGGATTTTCTTCAACCATGGTTATGATTAGATCCGTGTTCGTAGTGGATGGGCGGCCGCAACGTTCTTCGTCTTCCAGATTAAAATTACCGGCTCTGAACACGATAAGGCTTCCTAAACCAACTGGGAACTGATTGAATACTTGTAACGTCATTCCCATAAACCATAAAAATCTCATTTACTGTATCACTAGCACTAAAACCTTTTTTAAAACAATGCAGCATCACATGTCTTAAATGTTTTCTTTCATTTTCCATCGTTCAATAATAAAAAAGGGCTTTACTATTATTTATTTGATTTACACTATTTGATAGCTAAAGGCGGACTGAATGCAATGATAATAACATTGAACTTAGAACATCACAGGTTCATACAGGTTCGTGCATGAAAATTTCTTTGTGCGCATTTGCGAAAGAGACTTATGGGACAACTTAATATTTTCAGCTTTATCTCATTGGAAAGAAATTTGATAAACGTACAGATTATAAAGATTTAAAGTTACTAAATCAACAGCCCACAATTCCAGACATGGTTGAATGAATTACCAGGTTATAATTTTGATCTTCAATATCGAAAGGGTGAAATTCATAACAACACTGATGGTTTATCGAGGATATTATTAAGTTATTGTTGTCATTGTCAAGGGCAACACGAGGAAGAAAACTGGAAAAGAGCTGAATGAGATTTCAAAAAATTATAACTTCAAGTTGATTTAATATGCAAGCATAGAGACCATCAGGAAATAGACATTTTATTATCTACAATAAAGAAATATGTAATAAATTCGAACCCGAAAGTGCCTGATTTGATTCGGGGGTCACTCTATTTCAAGTAATTAGATCAGATATTAGTAGAAGATAATCTGTTGTTAGTAGTAAATCAGCTAAGCAAAAGATAATAAATTCGCAAAGTATAGGGCACAATTCATGCAGCATATGCACAAAGAAGTCTGTCATCTGAGAATCAAGAAAGCAACAAGTTATCTGACCGATTATATCTTTTGAATACAGTTGGTAACCGATATATGGGATGTTATCAAGAAATGTGATTTGTGTATGAAAAATAAAGTTAAAACAAATAAAAAATTAGAATATTTAATTCCCAGAGTGATTATGAATCCCATAGAACAATTTGTAAACGACATTGCTCATATGAAGGAAGCTAGGAATCCCAACAGTTAGAATTGATCAGCTCAGCTGGATGGTTAGTTTAACACATACTCAGAAGCAAGATGAGAAGACCATATATCGGATGCTATCATACAACTGGATATATAAATTCGGTAGGTCAAGTTACATAATTTCAGATAGAGGTAAAGTCTTCGAGTGAAGTCAGATCAGAGAATTAGTGAATAATTTGAGATATTTACTTCACCATATGATCAAAAGTCTAATGGTTTGGCAGAACGGATTATACAAACTGTTCGTGATATGAGTGTGACATTTTTAAAAGATCGGTGAACTTGACGATATTAGAATGATATTATACCAAAAATTGAATATGCATTAAACTGAACAACGCAGAATTCTATTGAATTTTTGCCAAAGTAAGGTTATGATACATCGGAAGAACTCATTCATTTACCTGAACCAAGAACAAGTATTGTTGAATGCATCGAATAATCATATGATAAATGCAGCTAAAATGCGATCAAAGATGCTGATAAGAACGTACATTGGCATTTTGAGGTGAGTCAGTAAGTTCTAGTGAAGGTTGATCCGCAAAAGAGGTCAAAGAATGGTAATTTATTCGCGTGCCATCGTTTGTTTTCCAACAAAACACCGAGTCGAACTTGAATATTTAGATGAAAAAGAAATGCAGAATAATTGAATGGTTGAAGAAGTATCACAGTTCTTAAAGAATGGAGAGTGACGATATTGGCATTTATATAATAATATTAATATTTGTTTTAATAATCTCTTATTGTTTGGAAATATATATTGGAATTTAAAATAAATATTACTGAAAATATTACTCTGATAAAACTAGAATTGTATAAATACTAATAGAAGTCAGTTGAAGGAGTGATAGTGGTTGAGACCATTTTAAAGTATTTAAAAATCTTAAGAGTAATAATGGAAAAAATTTAATAAAATTAACATTAAGAAAGAAATTTTTCATTAATTATTACACTATTTATAAATTATTTATTAAATTTATGGATACTTTAAATTAAAAATTTACAAAATGAAATGATTTTCAAAATTATGGTAGATTTTATATTGTTTGTAATTTTAACCCGGAAATCCATTTGAAAGGATATATTGGGATATATAAAGGATATATACAGAACAAGAATGGATGTAATAAAACTTCAAAAAATGTGATGGTTTCAAAGACCATGGCTGATCAACAATTTAGGTGTAATAGACAATTTAATGTTAAAAATCTTAATTTTAGCAATTATAATATCAAAATTCTAAAATTTCATAATTTACATTTTGATAGTTACACGTTAATAAGTTGTATTGTGAAGCTTTAAATTTGGAAATTAGTGTATATATTTCTTTCAGGAATAAGGGGTATAATGTAGGAGATTTAAAATGGCCAGGCAATGTTAATCTTAGATCAACGTGCGCACCAGACGATTTAAAGCATTTGGGCACATTAAAAAAGGATTATGGAAGAACCTCCATATGTATGCTATACAGTCCCCAATAGAATATTTGACTAAGTAATTATGTCAACCGCAGCTGTACTTTGCTTAAACTCTAAACCATCTGGTACAATAGAAACTTAGCTTTAGGTAAATTAAATAACGCATTTTTCTGGTACTTGTAGAAACTAGATCACCATTTCAATTTTTAACTTACCTGAACCCAGAAGTAGAATAAATATGACGCAAAATCTTTTAGCGGTATCCACCGAAACCTAGGCAGGTCAGGATAATTGGTGATTCTAGAAACGAACGTAATTTTTTCTGGCTACCACTTAGTCACAGAACCAATTTTACCTAACAACAGGTAAAAAGTACTAAAATAAAGGTGGTGTGGTTATGACAAGGATAGCTATTCGCAACAAGTAATCCAATTTAGTCACCATATCATCAGAATAAAAGGTTACTAAACAGTATTAAATAAATTTAATTTAACTTGGTTAACAAAAGAATGTGATAATTAAAAGCATAATACGAATTATTTTACGTGATATTTATATTAGAAATTAATAATAATTTATAATTTGATAATTTTATCATTAGCACTTTAAAATGTTTTGCGAAATTAAATAAATTGTTAAGAAAATTTTTCTTATTAAATATTTTATTACTGTTCAAATTTATATAATACGATTAATAATTCTAAAGTTAAAATGAAATGTAAATATATAAACAAATGTAATTACTATTTGTTTGTGTAGATCAACAGATAACATTTATAAATATCTATTTTTCAAATATTTTTCCTTTTAAATACTTCAATTACATTAATGAGTGAAAAGGACAAACCAACAAAAACAATTTTCAAAATTATTACTTATTGCACAATAATAGCAGTATGTTTCAATTTTATAGCTTTTGTTAGTCCATTTTGGGTCGCGACGAAACCAAGTGACCATCGTCAATTTTTACGAATTGGTTTATGGACAGTTTGTTTTGACGGTTACATGAAACCATATCAATATCATAAAGCATATTTTGGCTGTTATTACATTTATTACGTTGAATATGATGGTATAAGAGATTGGTTAAATCCAGGTAAAAATTGTTTATAGTATGAGAATTTTGTTAAAAAATATATTTTAGCCTGGCTTTATGCAGTCCAAGTTATGATGTCGATTGGGTTAATTACTCATGCGATATCAACATTTATTGTGATTTGTCAGAGTGTTATGGTTTTTTCCCATGCAAATGTTAAAACATTAGCAACAATGATTTTTACTAACTTCTCAACCGGTAATTAATTATAAAATTTCAAATAATTTTTTATATTTTTGTTATTTTTTGTTATTATTATTAATATTTATTTTTATATTTTATTATTATTTTTTGTTATTTATTATTATTATTAATTTTATTATTATGAATTATTACAATTAATTATTATTATTAATTATTTTTATTATCATTAATTCATATTGTAAAAAAACTCAATCCCATTCCGGATGAAACCCAGTAACTGCTTTGCTTCAATTTCAATGAGATATTTACTTTATAATTTTTGTTTAATTCTCTATTTTAAAATTCCATTGCATAATATCATAGATTGGAGTGTGACCATGTAGATAAGTCTATGTCCATTAAGCGCATCCACTATATAAAGTCGATTTTTACCTCCCATTCTTTCATGTTTAAAAGAAACAGATTTATTTAATCAAATACTGATCCATCTCAGATTTACATTATGTTGTGCCAATTAAGTTGACAAGTATTGGACCCTTATTCAATAAATATTGGTTAACCCAAAACTGGGATCTCTGCCAACGCATAATTACAAACGGATCGGGGTTGGGCTATAACTATTACATCTACATTCTTCAGTTATAAATATTTCAACTGAAATTCCGTTGCCGAAACCTTTATGAGCTAGAATTATATGCGTTAGTATTCGAATCTCTAAATAAATTAGGCGAAACGTTAGACATTGAATTCTTGTTACTTTATCGGGAACAAACAGTTTCATATTTATTTAGAGCCGATAGTACTACAAAGGCGAGTATTATGAAAGATATTATTTTGTTTATTCTTTGAAAGAATCCAACATATTTCCATTTTTTAATATTTGGTTTCCACTAGTGGCTATTAAATCGGTTTCATATCAATTAAAACTGGACATGAAAAGTAAATAGCTCGTATTAGAACATTGGTTCTCAAACTTGTTTGATCTACCGCTCCCCTTTCCACAAAAAATATTAATCAGCGCTCCCTGGATTTTTTTCAATTTTAATAGCATTTAAGCAGAAATATATATTAGTTGCATATGCTAAAAGAATTTGATTGGTCAGAAAAGGAAAGTGATTCCCAGATGGGGAATAATTAACAAATATGGAAAGTGATGGTCAAGATGGTACTAATAAGGAAGTTAGTGATTAGTAAAAAAGGAGGTTATATAATATATAAATATCTCTTTCGACGGTCAATCGTACTGAGCAAGTTAGCACAAGTATCGATGAACCAGCCGATTGCTACCGGATTGCTCCAATAGCGTTATTTAACAGAAACTTGTTACAACTTGATTGCATACGGCGTCCGGGCTATCCTACGAAATCTATGCTAAGTATTTTAAGTTTTTATACCATCATACAGGGTAGAAATATAAACTAATTATTCGTTATTGTGTAGTAGCTAGGTTTTAATTTTAGTGAAATTTAAAATATAAAGTAAATGAAATTACAAATCTACCATCGCCCTCTTAACCCACGTCAACGCCCCCATTTTTTCTGGGCCATTTAACGCTCCCCTCTAGGTCTCAAACGCCCACAAGGGGGCGTTATCGCCCACTTTGAGAAAGACTATTAGAACTTTGAAGGATTTCTTTGTTATCCTTGACCTCCTCTACCATGTCCCCATATGCCCCCTTTGTGGCATTTTCTCTCTACCATTTACCAAATCTTGTGAAAAGAGGTATGCTATCCCGAGACCCGGAAATTTCTAAATGTTTGTTCAAACTTGAATATATGAATTAAAATTTGTGTTATTATCCAACAATATAATACCTACCGAAATTCACATCTAAATTAATAGATAATTGAATCACACATTTACAGATCATTGACTCGTGTCAATAGTAGCTGAATATAGCATATTTAAGGTCATAGACTTATAATTTGATAGCTTGAAACAACATTTGGCAATCTAAGTTGAGCTTACTAACAATATTCAAAAACCAAGGAGCTTTGAGAAAACCCTGTTCGGTAACGTCTTGACTTTTGATGCCAATACCTTTTACATGGAATGCCATAAGTGGATTCTCTATAAAAGCAACACATTGGGTCAAATGCATATAAAAATAGGGAGAATCTTTTCTAACATAAATATAATTTATTAATAAATTAAATATAAAAAATATGAAAAAGAAGACCGTTTTATGGATTACTTTTAGGACTTTGTTTATTGCTTGCTTTGATTGCTTTTGGAGTGGAAAGTCAAGATTCTCGATGGATACAATTTCCTGAATATAACTCGTTGTCCTGGTCATATGCTTTCGCAGCGATTGCTTTTATTATTACGGTAGCAGTGTTCTGTATGCTGGTACATTTGTTTTTGCGGGTTTCACGAGATTTAGAATTAATTCGAAAACGAAAAATGAACGAAACTTACGATAGTATTTATCCGACAAGTGAGAAAATTTCTACTCCATATGACCCAAGGGTATCGCCAGATACATATAATGAAGTTTGATTAATCAAAATTATTCCTATATCATTGAGGCTGTGCTGTTAATACTTCATTTCGGACTCAATAATCATAACCAGTTTTGGTTAAATTATATTTTAATTAATAAATAAATGTTTATTTGTTTTTATTTGATTTATGAAAATATCAACTTTGTTTTTCTGAATTTTATTCCATTTTTTGATATGTTGATGTCTAGGAATTATCTTTGTTTCGGCTTCTAGGGTTTTTGATTCATGGCTACCAAATAATTATTACACCAAACACCACTGAGATACGTTTCCTATAATATAACAAAAAAATCAATAATCTTACATTATAGAAACATACATACTTACTTTGATTTCACGTTGATGTTCTCATTTATAGCTTAATGAGATACATCTTATATTATAGAAATCTGAAAAGTGGAAGGAAAATTAAAAAATGCATACAAGCACAGCACATAATAAAAAAACACATACAAACTTTTGATTCGTAAAATTGTAACGATGAGATACGTTTCTATAATAATTCTATTTTTGACAATTTTTAGAAAAAAAAGATCGTTGAAATTTTTTTAAATTATATTTTTAATGAAAATATCAAGAGCAGATGAATTTGGTTCAAAATCTTTTTACTCCAGATTTGATTTCCTTTAAGAATCCCCTCATATTGAGCTCAGAAAAAAAATTACAAAAAAATTATTCTAATCAGCGATTTTTCCTAAAATGTTTTAAAAAAATACATTGATTGATTTATTTATTTAATTAATTATAATTAAAAATATATCGAACTCACATTTTCTCGAAATAATTCCAAAATACTTTAATAAAAGACATAAAATTCCTAAAAAAGCCTGAAAATTAATTAAAAATAATTTATAATTATATTGTTGATTAAAAGTAATATTTAAGAACTTGAATAATGATTTCATATCTCATATGGATCAAAATTCAAGTCTTAAAATTTACTTTAAATTTAATATCTTACCTGAAAACCATTTCTAAAATGGCTAAAATAAATTTCATGATGAGCAATTGCTCTACACGCAAACCACCACTATAGAGAATGTATCTCAGTGGTGTTTGGTGTATAGTGCAATGAGATACATTTTACACTATAGAAATCTAAAAAGGGATAGAAAAATTAAATACTGCACAAACACAACACATACTAAAAACACGTGCAAACTTTCGATTCGTAGAAATGCATCCCTGAGATACGTTTCTATAAATAACTTTATTTTAGACAATTTTGAGAAAAAAATAGATGGTAAAAAATTTTTAAAATATATTTTTAATGAAAATATCAACAGCAGATGGATTTGGTTGTGTCTCAGTGGTGTTTGGTGTACTTATATGGCTAGTTTTATTCTCGTGGTTACCGCCCTTGATGACTATGTTGAAACTGTATAATGTGGCTAAAAACAGTGAGCAGGTGTGCTTTGTTACCGAAACTAATCCAAACTGAACTTTTACAAACGGATTCCTGGTTACCTACAGAAGGATCTATTTTAATTCTTTTCCAATAATTCATCTTTTATTTCATACTTGTCTATTTTTAGAATCACTAGTTTCCCAATCATGCTACCGAGGTATTTCCACCTTTAAAAGTCTAATTATTGTTATAAATCATTATTTAGTAAGTAAACAAATTAAGCGCAAAACTTACATATATTTATTGATAATTCTACTAATGTATTCATACTCTTCTGCAGCATTGCCAATATCTGAATCAAATTTTTTGTTTGCATGATATCGAAAATTTGACTTGCAGTGCAAAGGTATCAAGTTAAATTTTTTCAAAATAAATTGAAAAAGAGTGAGACATACTCGAACAAATATGGTAGTTACATACTCACAGATCAAGATCAACCTCAAACACAACTGTCTATGGATAGGGCCAGGCCCGACAAGAGGGGGGGGGGGGGTTGACGGGGAAAATACCCGGGGCCCTGGAGAAAAAATCTATCATGATTTAAATCACTTGATTTTTTTATGAAAAAATCATGATTTCAATTTGTAGGAACTATGTTCCTCCTTTTGTAGTGCGTGTGTGTGGGGTACGTCTGTAGAGTGTCCGTTGCCAAGATTGCTTTCGGAACCCCCGTTGCGAAAAAGTCTACACGGCACAAACGCATCTTGCAGTAATGGTAAGCACATGTGGCAATCTTTTGTTTGTCAAGAGTCAAGTGCTAGCTATCACTGGTCTGGCGCCAGCGCCTTAAGGCCCTTAAGGGATGCGTGTGGGCCGACTAGGGAACCGTGTGCGGGAGACGGTTATTTTCACGAGAGTTCATCCTGTACCGCACACGATCAGTCAATCCAGTCGAGTCCAGTCGCAACCAAATATATACTAGTTTTTGACATTTTGAGCCTGTTTCATTATTTACAAACTCTATTATTATTTAACTAAAAGAAAAATTACAAACATTAATAGTGTAGTAAGTGTAGTTGTTTGATCAATGTGAAAATCTCCAGGAAGAAGCGGATAAAGTAGTCGTGTTTGTGAACTAAGCCGAAAGTGAATAAGAAATTAACCTAAGCGTTGGGCTACAAAGCATTTCTTTACCGGTGCTGGAGTGCTGGAGTCTAATTTTCGATTATTAGTAATTAGCAGTCAATGGGAGACCGCCATCGACTCCGATATTCGCGACGTGGATATTTTGCACAAAATAAACATTCAGTCCGTGCAAGTCAACGCGGCGCAGCGGCCCACAAAGGGACCGCCACGCCGACGACTCAGCATCGCGCGGCGTGGAATCAAATGCAATGCTCTCCCTTCTAAATAATTCCCAAAACACTTTTTTCCGCGCGATATCTGAGTCATCAGGCGGTCCCCGAATCCAAATCGATAATCAAATTAGACTCCAGCACTTCAGCACCGGTAGAGAAACGCTAAGGTAAGTGAATTTAAATATTTTTAATATTGTGGGTTTGTTGTGCGCAATTAACAAATCCTGTGATGTTTTAACAGTAATTGGTTTATTCTTAATTCAATCCGTTTCAATCGTTACATAAATCTTAAAATCTTAAATCGTGTGAATCGCGTGACTTAAAAAGCGACTTGAAGCGACTGTTGCACGTCGCAGTTGCCAAGTGCATCGTCGCACTTTGGGGGGATACGTCCTGTTCCCTCTTTCCTGCATGCCGGTGCATGTGGACACGAACTTCGGTCAGCTTACGCCGCACAACTGGCCACGCACATACGCGAATTCACACACTCACACTATTGCTAATGCATTTATATCAGTGGTGTCCATAACGTCGATCGCGAAGCCTTTAAACTTTAAACCTTTAAATGAAGATAAATATGTGGGAAGAAGAATAAGATTTTTTTTTGTCTTCACATTTAGTCGATCTTGGCAAGAAATTTTTATAATCGATCTTCGAAAAGTCGATCGGTCACCACTGATTTATATGATTGAAACGTGAAACGTTTCGACATTATTAACAAAGCGATAATTTGCTTATCAACATGCAGCATCATTAAAAAAATTAATTAAATTTTAAAAAAATTAATAAATGATATTCATTTATGTGCAGAGCATAATGAGTCAGCGTTATAAATCCGGATGCCAAAAGCGTAAAGAACGACAAAAGAAGCTTGAAGAACATTGGAAAATTTGGGTTTCATAACTTTATTGAAATCCCAACAAGATGAAAAACAAAACCCTTCCAAAAATGTTGCGGATCCTTCAAGTTCAAGAACTGAAGAAACAACATTTTCCTTGTCTGAAGAATCGGCCAACTGTGAAATGGAAGAAGCATCCACCAGTGAATCTATGGATGTGGATTGACTAAACATCGACATTGGATTGTTGAAATTAAATTTAATGAGAAAGGATGTAGAAGAAGCTATTCAACGAGGTCCAGAATCACATCCAGCAACATTTCCTGTTGATAAACAGGGCAATCAATTTCCAGTAAATTTGTTAAAATTGCGTTTAAAAAATAATGAAATTGTTGCTCGAGATTGGCTTGCTTGGAGCAAATCGAAAAATGCTGTTTTGTTTTTCTTGTCGTTTATTTTATAATTTTCGAGAGGATCAAAGATCAGTTTTGGCTACGGAATTGGGTTGGCAGCCTGATAGAGGATATAAAAAACTATATGATAGAATACCTGAGCATGAAAAATCAACCCACCATAAATCTTGTTATATCCAGTGGCGAACTGTAGAAATTAATATTAGTAAAAATAGAACAATCGATTGCTTTTTAGTACAACAAATACGAAATGAGATACAAATGTGGACAGATTTATTAAAACGATTCTTAGATGTAACTTTATTTTTGGCTGAACGAGGTTTGGCTTTCAGGGGTAGTTCACATTTGATAGGAGATTCAAACAATGGAAATTTTCTCGGAATATTAGAACTTGTCAGTCGTTATGATCCACTTTTGGAAGCACATTTAAAAATGGTGAAACAATCACAGATCGAGAAACAGAGATTGCAAGTACATTATTTATCGGCAGACATTCAAAATGAATTCATATCATGCTGTGCCGATTATTTGAGAACTTGCATTTTGAGTGAAAGAGAAACTGTAAAATATTATTCTGTCATTGTAGATGCAACTCCCGATTCCGCCCATATAAAACAAACTACATTTATTTTACGATAATTCTCTGTAAATAATCATTCAGATGAATACGAAATTAAGGAAAGATTTCTTGCATTTGTAAACTGCAAATTTTATTCTCGAAACACTTGAAAAATATTATATTCCTATAAGCGAATGTCGTGCACAAGGGTACGATAATGGATCCAATATGAGTGGCTCATATAAAGGTGCTCAAGCTCATATTTTGCAAATCAATCCACTGGCAATATTTTCCCCTTGTGCATTTCATAGTTTAAATTTGTGTGGTGTTCATGCAGCAGAATATTGTCATGAGGTTGTAACGTTTTTTGGTACAGGTACAAAAATTATACAATATTTTTAGCAGTAGCCCTCAAAGATGGGAAATATTAAAAATATACAAAACAAATTTCTCCCGCCCATTGAGTTACTAAACATCATTAAAAAATGAAACTGGATGTATTGTTTCCCAACATAATAATAGCAATAAGATTATTTTGTACGATCCCTGTAACCGTTGCTGAAGCAGAACGATCCTTTAGTGTTTTAAAAAGGATAAAAGATGTTTTGAGATCCACAATGTCACAACATCGATTGAATGATTTAGGAATGTTGTCGATTGAATCTGAAATGGCTAAGAAAATTGATTTTCAAGACGTAATTAATTTGTTTCCTAGGCGCAAGGTTCGGAAAGCAACATTCTAAAAAATAATTTGTTTTTTGTACTTTTTTTTGTAATTTTAGTTGTAAACGTTTTTATTTTTGTAAGAGAATTATTGATGAATACAATAACAATTAGGATATTTTTCGGTTTCCCGCTTCATTTATAAATAGCCCAAAGTCCGAGCGGAAATTTTTTTTTTCACGCTCTTGGCAGGGGCCCCCACAAGAAGTATATCTCCGGGCCCCAAAAGTCCTCTCGGCGGCCCTGGATAGGTCATATGAGAAAGTTCAGAATTATTGATCCATATGCAAGACAGACTGAAACTAGATATAAAAATAAAACAATAAAAAAATCTCAAAAAACCGAAATAAAAATAATTATTATAGAAAGTCAAAACATTTATTAATAAAAAAGAAACAAATGCATAATTAATATGCAAGGACAAAATATAGTAACAAGCTACTATTTGAGGTATTGAATTCTCTTGTGTGTCGTTTTTTCGATGCTGGTACAATTATGAAATACAGAAATGAAATTACTTATTTTGAAGAAGAAAATATTATAGAAAACACTTACAAATTATTTATGATTACTTGTTATCTGTACCACTAAATCTGAATCGGAAAGTGCATTTTCAGAATCTGGTATTATTTGCAATAAATTTAGATCCAGGTTAGATAGTAGAAGCTCCAAAGCATTGTCATTTTTGAAATCATGTTTAAACAACAATGAAAAAGATCAATAATCAACTTGAATAATATTTTTGTTATTTTATTTCTTTGTATACATTTTTATGCGATACAAACTGTTGGCGCTTAGGGGTGTGTCATTTTATTTTTCAATGTGTTAGGGGTACTGATAGATGTTGAATCAACTCCTTCCTAAACGCCTTCATGACTATTGTTCTTATACCATTTGTGTACTCATGGCGACGACCATGTTGGTACTGTACACATTTGCTGAAAATCTATGAGCAGGTGAGCTCTATTGCTAAAACTACTCCTCATGATATTTTCATTTTCGGGTTCTGGACTAGTGATAGAAGTTCTTACGTCATTATTCACTATCTATGCTGTTGTTAGATTATTTGTGGTCCTCAATTACGTGTATTTCCAATTGTTCTATTCTAAAATTTTGCGCGGGGATCCGCACTTATTTTCCATCTAATAATTATTGTTCTATACTTCCTATAATATCCAAATTATCCTTCAAAAATTTTGAGCAAGGATCTGCCTGTATTTCTAAGTCTAACCTATTTCCGGCTAGAAAATACTTACGGTGATGGACCAGCGTAAAAGCCCCCACATTATGGCCCGATCAATCCGTGTGAATCTGAAAAGCCAGCCAACCTACTCGCAAGAGGAACGGCTAGTGTCCCTTAAACTGTGGCCTACTGGATTCCAGCTCCACTGTAACTACTATTCAAAATTAATAAATGTGAAAGTTGAACCGAATAAAAATTATTATTTAAAACTTAAAAACTAAATGAAATTAAACAATTAAAAAGAACAAAAATAAACAAAAAAAATAACTAAAACTAAATATAATACAAAGATTTATTAGCTTTTAAAAATTTTCCTAAAAATTACACATTAACAATTTCCACATCCAATACCACGAGGGCATAAAATCGAAAATTGAGAGCATATGTTCACTGTCTGAAAAACAATTTGTTGTGTTAATCTGAAAACCAGTTTTTTCAAATGAATTTGTAATCAGTATTTATACTGATTTTGAATGTGCATTCATGCATTCTCTACCACTAGATCCAATCAAATTGCAGTAAAATTTGATTTACCTTTGCATGCATGCATGCGTGTGTGTAATTATTCTTTTTTAATTTTAATTGATTTAATTAATCTAATTTTTATTAATTTAATTTTGTAAATTTTTAATTTAAATACTTTTAGCTAATTTTATTTTAATTTTCATTAAATTTTACCATTTAATTTTATAAACTTTATAATTTACATGATGTTAACTAATTTTATTTTAATTTTTCTTAATTTTAACAATTTAATTTTATAGTTTAAATAATTTTCAACTAATTTTATTTTACATTTTATTAATATATTTTTTCATAGAAATTGTTAGTTTCAATTTTTAAAATTTATTTATCGCTTTATTTTATTTCCTTTAATTTTTAAATAAATTTTCCTGTTCCTTTTCTTAAAGTATGTACTGCTTCTCACATCTCCTTCATATTTAAACACGAGCCATAACATCCCTATTAAATTCGATTATGATCTTTGTATGTAAATACGACCAATAATCCTTCTTAAAATTTCTTTTCCTATTATTAGTTAATTTATTATCAATTATTTTATTTGCTAGTTGGCAGATCTTTTGAATGCGATATTTCTGCTTAACTGTGTTGGTGATTAGAACTTCTTTCGTTTCTTAATTTTATGATACATAATGTGTAATAATAATAATGAGTCGAGTTGAATAACTCCGAATGATCTAGAAATGTCCCGGTCAAAAATAAATATATATATCGATTTTTATACTAAAATTTCAAAACCAAATATTTTATGAATAAAAACTAAGAATCGATTTCATCTAGTTAAAAGTCATGACGTAACAAATTATAATTAATTTTATGAAAATAGTTTAATAGAAATGTGTTGACTTCAATTTCATTCTTAGTTTAAAAAAACCTTTGAAAATGAAATGTCACAATTCTAACACATTCTAATATGAGTTTTATATGCCATGAGCTTTTGTAGAATTCACTCAATGACAAATTATGACGATCAAGTAACTTTAATGTCATATGCCCAATTCGGAGGTCTTTCACATATTGAAATTTTAGAATCCTTTGATAAGATTATAAAACATAAATGCTAAAGCATTTAATCAACTTACTGATGTTTCACCGACAAGTTTCTTTTCAATTACATCATCACTGAAAGGATTTTGTAACTTTTCCAACAGTTTTTGAGTTTCTGAAAAATCATTTTTTTCCGCTGCTTTAATTGCTAATTCGGCTAGATAATTTCTTAAAACAATTCTTGGATTATTTTCACGCATTTTTTGCAATGAATTTTCGCAGCCTTCATTAGAATTGGGTAAAGTTTTCCAATAGGATCGTAAGATAATGAAATATTTATCAAGCCACTCTTTCCATAATTTTAAATCGTGAGACTTTTTTTCATCATTTGTCCAATCCTTAACGTTGTAAATAGAGAAATTTTCGTATGTTCCAAATTTAATTTACTTTTATTTTTTCTAATTTTTTCTCCTTCTCTTCTTCATAAATTATGAATTCACCACCCATTGCAAGAAGAATATTTTTATCGTTTTTAGCCATTCGCCAAAAGAAATCACGATTCCTAACAAATAATTCCTGATAAAACAGATTAGCATAACTTGTGTGAAATGTCAATGAGTAAAAAGGCAATAATAATTGGGTATTTGTTGAAACCTTTCAAAAAATATGAATAATTAATGTCGATTTTTTGCAAAAAAATCTTATTATTAGATGTCTGGTTTCTTGAATTTACACAACACAAAATCTCTCTTATTTATACAATCTCTATTTTTTTGCTTTGAGGATATTTTCGTATGCATGAGTTAATAATTGAATAGGGAATATTCGTACACAAGTATTCAATAAATATTTTATATTTCAATTTTCAATTAATCTTGAATATATTTAATTTACCGTCAAACCAACTAATAACTTCGATATTCATATTTAATTGATTATTTAAATTTATAATTTTATTATCTACTTTTATTATATTATGTAAATCTATTTAAAACTGGAAATTAAATACTAATTCGATTTAATTACTTTCACAAGCATCATTCTTACATTTGATGGATTAAAAAAGTAAAATGTTTTATTTTTTTGGTCATCCTTGACCTGCTTTCTTTTTCTGATGATATTTCATTTATTCACATATTATCATATTATCACATAATAATCATAATAATAATAATAATAATAATAATAATAATAATAATAATAATAATAATAATAATAATAATAATAATAATAATAATAATAATAATAATAATAATAATAAATAATAATAATAATAATAAAACTATGACAATCAGAAAAAAAGTTTAATCAACATAAAATTATATAATATCTAACTCTTTTGATATAGAACACTTAAAAGCATTTTTCATTTCTTCAATAGATGCAGTTTGAGTGAGTAAAATTTGATCATCAATTTTAGAATTTTTGCCGAATTCCTCGACAATTTTTTCTAAAACCAAAAATGTATTTGTGTAATCTGCGCCAGTATTATACATGGTATCCAAAAGATTCTGTAATAATTCTTCATTTTCTTTCTTGTTTTCCACATAGTTTAAACCGATCTGAGTATATCGTAAATAAAATTATTCGTTAAAAATTAACTTTTGAAAACATTTGTTGAAAATATTCATTTTTATAGGTCTTATCAAAAGTTGTTTCAATAATGTTTCTACTTGTTTCCAGTGGAATAAGATCTTTCAAAGATTCCGATAATTTCAGACAATTCCATTTGCAAATGCTAGGTTGATTTTCAAATGAGTATCGGCCAGCAGTGTCTGAGGCATTACAAATAAAATTCGGATCATAGCGATCCATAAATCCAAAAGGTCCGTAATCGATAGTGATTCCAATGATACTCATATTATCTGTATTCAAAACTCTTAATTTAAATTAGTTGATAAAAATCTAAGTAATCTAAGTTATATATATCGATGTTTTTGATATATTCACTGATTCATAATCTATAAGCTTTTTAATAAATACAATGGAAAAGAAATCAGTGGTGAAATTAAAAAAAACGTTTGTTTCGACCAGTCAGAGGGGGATTGCCTCTTACCGGCAGTTAGTTCGGTGGGTTTTCTATCGCGTCTGTGTGCGCGGTCTGGTTAGACCGATTCTTGTTGGTGTGCGCACACAGACGCGAGAAGTAGGTTTTATTGTTAATTTGTAATTGTTTTACAATAGATTTTTTGTAGAAATTATTGATTTTGTGGTTTTGTTTTACTTGTAAATTTTCGAATTCTGGAAGTGTGGATTTTTTAAATCGGAAATATGGAAGCGAAGATTGTTTTGACAACTGAAAAGATATTATTCCAAGTCGAATATTCATTTAAGGCAATGGCATTAGATGGATTGCTTTCCGTTGGTATTCGAGGCAATAATTGTGGTGTAGTAGCTACGCAAAGAAAAGTTCCAGATAAAATGATTGAGAAGAGTTCAGCCACAAGATTGTTTAATATTACTGAAAGTACTGGAGGTGTTATGATTGGTATGATCCCTGATTGTCGATCTCAAGTATGTCGTGCACAAGTGGAAGCAGCTCGATTTAAATCTAAAATTGGATATGCAATGCCTTGTGACATAATATGTCGTTCTATTGCGGATATTAATAAGCTCTATACCCAATCGGCTGAGATGCGACCATTAGGTCTTGATTTCATTCAATTTCGTTCAATGATGGCATTATCTTATGATATTGAAATGGACAAACTGTTATTATTCAAAACTGATCCCCTTGGCCCTGTGGATGCCAATAAAATTGTTATTCTCTTTCTTGGATTTATTCAACGTTCTTATAATATATATGTTAGCCGCAACAACATCAAATTCATTTTCAATATCCATAAAATCAATTAATAAAATTACAAAGATAAAATTACTTAACTAAAATTTATTCTATTCACAAACCTGCGCTTTATTTCGTAATATTCAAACAAATATCTTCGAGGCTTTTATTTTAATTTTGATGTTGATTTCAATGCTGGTTTAATTTATTTTAATATTTATTATATTTTTATTTATTTTTATATTTTAAGCTTACTTTAATTTATTATTTTAAATGTTTATATAAAAATTTAAGTAATTTGATAAATACAATTTAAATGTTTATTAGCAATTTTCCGTTTTAACTTAAACGTGAATTTTTCCCTTTCAATATATATATAGGATTATTACTATTATGTATACGATTACAATCTTAAGGTATATTTTGTGCTCAAAAGTACATTTCCGAAATATTTTTTATTTATTTATTAGAAGAACTTTTTTCAATTTTCACCACTGATTTCTTTTCAATTGACATTATTAAAAAACTGGACTATGAATAAGTAAAGATATCGATGTCTTTATGATATTCATCAATTTTCGGCACTGCCTTTTTCAAGTGATATATATTTAATAAATATTTTATTTACCTTATTATTTCTATTAAACAATCCTCAATCCTTTGAAAAGGGTTATTTATTTCTGAAACTATTTAATTCAGTTCCAAAAATAAATTAATGTAATAAAATGTGATTTTCAATAACTCAAAACCTAGAAATTCATTCTACATACTGATATCTAGATCCAAATATCTTCTGTGAATTTTTTATGACTAGCTACAAACAAAATATCCAAAAGATCCAGATATTTCTAATCTTTGTTCATTAATTTTACGATCTCATATTTATCTCATAAAATGAATGGAGTGTATTGTTTGCATTCCCATCTATCTTGATATATAAATCTTTATGAATAACCACATCAGATTTCACCAAGTCGTCTCATTAATACCAGCAGTTTCTATTTCCAAGAATGATGACTGAAACAAAGCTTGAAATTTGAATCTTTCATTTCCAATGGTAATAACTTGATCATCTAGTAGTTTATAATTCTTTCAAGTTACAATGAAAAAGCAGCAGTTTGTATTTCTTGTTCAAATTCAAGAGTAATGTAATACAATTTTTCATTAGTATCTCCAACAATTACAATGGTAAACATTTGTGGGGAAATGATAAATACTTCATTCTAAATTGGTCATCTTTATATCACAAATTTAGTCTAAAATGAACTAATGTCTCCAAAACAGAATTAATATATTATATTATTTATTATTATTATTATTATTATTATTATTATTATTATTATTATTATTATTATTATTATTATTATTATTATTATTATTATTATTATTATTATTATATTTATTATTATTATTAATAATAAATCAATAAATGAAAAATAAAGTCTTTGCAGCAAAATCTTAATTTTCTAATACAAAATAATCCTTTTCAATCTATTTCATAACTTAATATTTTCAATCAAAGCTTTTTTTCTTTTAAAATTCATTTTTTGTCTTTTCATTTGATTTTTCAATTTGAAATAATAAAAAATTAACTCCAGAATTCAATATTTTAAGATTTATTCTTATTTTTATTTTCAAAATCAATTGAAAATGCCTGTGCTAGAAAATTCGTGAATATCAAAAAAACAACGATATCTTTATTGATTCATAGTCAATTTTTTAATAAATATAATATCAATTATTTGTATTTATTTTTAAATTTTTCATTTACTCCTTATTATAATTTAAAAGATTCAAGACTACTAACCCATGGCAGAAACCAATACATTGCCACTTGGCAACCATAACTGCAGTTAACCGCACGATCTCTCTGAAAAATCCCATATAACATTCTGACATATCTTTAGAATTTCTTTGTGTCCAAATCTTAATTTCATAACATGAATAAAAATTATTATTATTATTGTTATTATTATTATTATTATTATTATTATTATTATTATTATTATTATTATTATTATTATTATTATTATTATTATTATTATTATTATTATTATTATTATTATTATTATTATTTCTATTATTATTTCTATTATTATTATTATTATTTCTATTATTATTTCTATTATTATTATTATTATTATTTCTATTATTATTTCTATTATTATTATTATTATTATTATTTCTATTATTATTATTATTATCTATTATTATTATTATTATTATTATTATTATTATTATTATTATTATTATTATATAATTACCTCTGGATAAAACGTTTCAACAACATAATCCAATAAGATTTTTAATATTTCTGGTTTGTCATAACTTGGGCCGTGTCGTTGAGTAGATAAATCTAATGTTTTACAAATTTCAAACGAACCAAAACTGAAGAATATGATAAGAAAAAAGTGAAAATAATTGTGAGAAATACCGAATAAATGTCGGAGAGATTCGAAGAACTACACTACATCGCTCCATTATTGGATGTCCATCATAAAATACATCTCGTTCAATTAACGTGTCTGACGTCACACAACTGCCAGCCCGAGTTGTTGGAATGTTTAGAAAATGCATCGCCTAATTAATAAACAATGGAAATGATTTTCCTACTAAAACTAACTTCACTGCAGAGAAATTCCCTTAAACTCGACCTTAAGACTTTCCTTCCATCAGCAGTTCTTGAGAACGGTGTTTTCCCTGAGCCTTTCAATTGCATTTCCCATCTTTCACCTTCTTTATTAATTACTTCTCCTAAATACCTAAATTTCAGTGATTAAAATGATTTCCACATTTTGATGGAATTTTATAATTTTACAATCTGACAATTAAAAAAAATTTTTTTTCAATATTTTAATATAAATTTATTTATTTTGTTGGTAAAAAAACATAATATTTAGGAATAATTTGATAACGTAACGGTTGCGACACCAAAATCCGGATAGAGAATGATAGGGATGATTTTCGGAGATATTAACAACCAATCATATTCTTTGAGTCATACACATGTGAGATGATACATTTCATCATTTAATTTTACATCATTAACAGCAGTAACAGTTGTTTACTATCAGCATCAAATACATTGTGCACTATAATTAACCCCAAGTAAGTGAAGAAAAAAGTCAAATAAAAGTGGGATCATGCATAGAATAGAAAGTAAAGAAAAGTGTGATAGAAGCAGTATTAGAAAATGCCAAAAGCAATTACGAAAGGCAAGAATCCGGAAATCCGAGAAAAATCAATAAATGGTAAAATCATCGAAATCGAATGGGGAAAACGGGACAGGTATATAGTAGCTAATGGTCAACAAGATGGTGGTTAGGGATTTATCAGAAAATGGTTAGGAAGGGTCGAAAAGCATGCAAATGTGTAAAAACAGAAAACGTTAATTAATTAATTGGCTAATAGAAAACCCGAGTCAATGGAGACCCCGAGAGATGAAGGAAACCCGAGCTGGGTAAACAAGAAGGAAAGTAAACAGAAGGAAGATTTGGGCCCATTAGCTTGACACAATGATTAATTAAAAAAAAAGAGCAAGGAGAAGATAGTGCGTGTAGAAAGGCCGGAAGGGATATTAATTATCTTGGTTCGTTGGACCATTATGGGTGACAGCCGAAGCAGATACGTGGAAGCAAATGTCAAGTGAAAGATTGGCTCGGCAATAACCATTTGTCATCCCGATTTCGAGGAGTATATAAGGAAAGGGAAAATCAGAGCAAATCGGCATTTTGCCTCAGCTAGGGTTAGAAGAAACCGAGTTATGATTAGGTAAAACGAATTAAGGAGATTAGGGAAAAGAAGATATAGAATAAGAATACGAAAAAGGTGAAAAAGAATCAAATCAAACAGAAGAAGAGGAAAACGTGGGTCAAGAGAATCTAAAGAAATAAAAGGTGAATATTATCAATTTACAAAGCATCAACACCGAGCGGAGAATCGGTCAAACGTAACTTTGATTTTTAATTGTAAAGTGGTGAGAAAAGATTGTGAATTTTGTTATTTCAATATACGTTGGGTCGTTATTGTTTTGATTTAAAGGACACGAGGAGTCAGAGAGAACCGACTTAAATTAACCAAAAACCCAACAATATTTAAATACACTATATTAATCAGGTATGCACTATAAATAACATTGTTACACTAAAAATCTTTTATAAGCACTAAATTATTCAATTCACAATTAATTTACCAAAAAAAATACAAATATAGTAATACATACTGTACATACAGGGTTAGGGATAGGAAATAAAATAAATCCAGTAGGATGAGCAATCTCCAATTTTCAATTTTGAGCATACTCCATGGACATGTTTGCAGATGTAATTTGTGCTGTTCCAATGGCAACTGCATCGCGACAATCTCCATTGAGTTTTGTTGATTTTAATTTCATAAAGGCTGTTGATTTGCTTAACTAAAACGTTAAAGGCCTTCCAAATGCATTTGTCACAAGCATCGTTAAACGCTTAATAATTTTAATAATAATTTTATTCGTTGATTTTACTGCATTATTAGTGGCTGGAATTACTTCTTCGTCTGTGACTACGATTATTTTTCCCAATTCAATATTTTTTACAATTTTTTAATGGAGCATTTTTGAAGACCATTTACCAGAATATACAGCAATTATAATTTCCACACTTTCCGATTTTATTATACTTGCGTGACATGCTTAAGTGACACATACACAAGAATATTAATTTTTCTTGGTTTAAGTCGATCATCCTATCAATTACTTTTTCAATGTGAAAATTTATTCAAACATACAAAGTTAAAAAATTCAATCTACAAGAAAATTTAATAAAATTCAGTAAGTATCTGCATTAATTCCATATCGCAGTTAATCCATTCTTTATTTGTATCGAAGTAAGTACCAGTGTAATTTAACTTTATTTTACTTAGTAAATTATAATATATAAAATATAATTTATATAATAATAATTTATATTATAATTTTAATTTATTTACTGTGAAATTTAATCATAAAAACTAACATGGCTGCTCCATCTCCCAATTGTCCGGCAAAATTTCCAAATTGGTGGCCACAATAACAATGAGCAGCTGGCTCACTACCTTTAAATAATCTATTTCCACAAAGATATTCAGTAAGATCATTAATATGTTCTTTGTCAGAAAATTTATGCAAACCTAACAACTTTAAGGCGCTATTTGAGCAAGCAACAAGTTTTGGATTTTTAACTGGGTCTGGTTTAACAACACTAAAACAAGAACCATTCACAGTTCTTACATAATTTGAAGTAATTGGATCTATTGGAAGCACTCTAAGTGCTCGATTATCAAAAATTAATTTGTCAGATAAAATAGAATTTTTGGCCATGCTAAATAGGCATCGACTTAAAAATATCTAAAATTATTTTCATAATTTGTTAAACAATATTAAGAATATAAATAAATAATAGTTTAAATTTAAAATTTCGTAAAAATATAAATAAGATTGATTTCGTGATTATAAATATCATCACATGTCAAAATATATATATTTAAAGATTCATCAATTAGAATCATTACATTAATTTCAAAAGTATATATTATGAAAAAATACAATCTTTTAAATTAAAATTTTAAATATTGAATGGTTATATGCACTCAATTTATTTAAATAAACAATAAGAATTTAATTTTCATATATTACTATTGTAAAATTTCTTAGTGTGATAAAATGGTGACTGTAGTGCCTCCACCTTTCTAATTTTATGTTTATATACAATTGATAAAAAAATATATATTTAATATTTATTTTGTAAATTCATATATAAATATATATGTTGTTTAAATATTGAGAGAAGGCACTTATTAAATTTTTGAACAAAAAAATGGACGAGAAGATGCACCGAGAATATCAGAAATATTCAAATAGCGAAGAAGAAAGTACTATGCTAGAAGCACCAAGCACAGAATATGCAGTTCGATAGATATCAAAATTAAATAAAACATCAGTAAATTGAAAGCTCTCATACTGGACCCAAACACTTTGAGAGTATCAACTTAACATCTTGACATAATCCGTTATTGGATGATTAATTATTAGTTTTCCAACAAATTTCTATAGTATTGAGTTTTCAAATAAATAAATATTAAAATTGGTGTTTCTTACTCAACGTGTTTTGTTAAAAACAATTAGATAAAAAACACTCAACGTAAATTTATATTCAAATTTGTGTAATTTACAATTTAAAGAACTCCAAATACTGCAGTAAAATCCCTATTCTGACTGTTCAATAAGTCTTGCTGTAATCGCTCTGATTCTACACGTTCTGCAACAATAATTACCTCTTTTCTTTACTATTTTGACCTAACATGATTCTTTTTTTCACTCTCCGCTAATTCTATCTTCTGACTTTAATTTTTCATTTATTTCTACAGTCGAATTCTTCGTCCCTACCTGAGGCAAAATGCCGATTGCTTCCGAATTTGAGTTCCTTTAAATAGTTGAAATAATCGCATTGATTAATGATGTTTTAACTAGATCGTCTCCCTTCGACAAGCTTTGTTTTTTGGTCTTTTCTCCTTCGAATTAATTATTGTATTAATTGTACCACCATGCGTCCCTCTTGCGATAATCTTTTCCCGTTTTCCCATTGCACATGGTTTCACGATAATGGTTTTTCAGAATCCAATTTTCTTTCTGTTTACGTAACTCTGGGTTTCCTTAATTAATTAAGTAATAATTTCCTGGTTTTGTACATTTTCTTATATTTCGACCCTTTCTGAACATATTTTGATGAATCTGTTCTCACCATGATCTTTCCCATCTTTAAACATTTTTTCAAATTTTAATTCGATGATTTCTTGATTTTGAATTTTGGATATTCATTTTTTAATTATTTGGAAATTTTTAATTTAAGAACCCCAACGATACATTAAATATGATTAAATAATTGTATTTAATAATAATTGTAAATATGATTAAATAATTGTATTTAATAATAATTGTAAATATGATTAAATAATTACCCCCCAAATAACCGTAATCGATAAATAATTTTACTTTTCATACAAATTACTAAATAATGAGGTGAATTAAATTATGTGTACTTATTAATTATTTTTATTTAAAAATTTTGTTGTCTTTTTTTTACTTAATAAACTATAACATATCCATTCTTTGTTACTAATACCTTTAATAACATCTTTAAATTTGCCTAAAATAGAATTTTACTTATTACTGAATAATGGATGAGTTTGAACATAATTTAAAGTATCGAATAGATTATCATTGTATAATCTAAAACAATATAGAAATTACAATTTTTAACTTCGAGAAAAAAAGAGTCTGTATCACATTCTATAACACAAATTTTGCAATTTGTTGGGGTAATAAAGAAATACACAAAATAAAAATTGAAACACAAATAAAATCAATAAAAATGTTGGGTTTTGGATTATTTCAAGTCGGTTCTCTCTGACTCCTGGTGTTCTTTAAATTAAAACAATGAACGACCCAACGTATATTGAAACAACAGGTTCACAATTTATTATCACGCTACAATTACCAATCAAAGTTTTATACGATTCTCCGCTCGGCGTTGATGCTTTGCAAACAAACAATATTCACCTTTTGATCCTTTAGTTCTGTTGACTCTCGTTTTCCTCGGTCTCGGTTTGGTTTGATCTCTTTTCGCCTTTCCGTATTCTTAATTCTATTTCTTCTTTTCCCTACTTCCCTAATTCGTTTACCACTTTTCCTACAGTCTAATTCTTCGAACCCTAGCTGAGGCAGAATGCCGATTTTTTCTGATTTTCCCTTTGCTTATATACTCCTCGAAATCAGGATGACAAATGGTTATTGCCGAGCCAATCTTTCGTTTGACATTTTCTCCTACGTGTTTGCTTCGGCTGTCATCCAGAATGGTCCAACGAATCCAGATAATTAATGGCCCTACCGGTCTTCCTACGCGCGCTATCTTCTCCTTACTCTTTTCCCATTAATCATTGTGTCAAACTAATGGGCCCAAATCTTCCTTTTGTTTGCCTTTCTTCTTGTTTACCCAGCTCGGGTTTCCTTTATCTCTCGGGTTCTCCATTGGCTCGGGTTTCCCATTAGCTCGGGTTTTCCATTAGCCAATTAATTAATTAATTAACGTTTTCTGTTTTCATACGTTTGAATGTTTTTCGACCCTTCCTAACCCTTTTCTGATAAATCCCTAACCATCATCTTGTTGACCATTAGCTAATCTATACCTGTCCCGTTTTTCCCATTCGATTTCGATGATTTTTCCATTTATTGATTTTTCTCGGATTTCCGGATTCTCGCCTTTCGTAATTGCTTTTTGCATTTTCTAATACTGTTTCCATCGCACTTTCCTTTACTATTAATTCTGTGCACGATCCCGCTTTTATTTGCCATTTTTCCTCGCTTACTTTCCATTTGGATTATTATCCTAAATTTTATTTGAATTTTTAATTTTAATTTACAGACCTCAACATATCTCCCCCCTTAAAAAATTTTTTCGTCCTCGAAATATGTGTTTTAATGTGGTTATTACTTTGGAAAGTTTTGTTGAATATTAATTTGTGTTTAATCATAATTTTATGTGTGAGACTACTTTCGTTGGAACATCCCAAATTTTACGCCAAACGATAAAATTAATTGCCTCGCAATTTAATTAATTTAATTTAATTAAGAAAATCGGCCATTTTTCTAGCATTCGTCAACATTGTATATTTTACCTATTTTGTGTTTTCAATATTAATAAAATATTAAATATTTATAAAATACCATATGCTGGTACAAATTTTGTCTGTACTTAATTAAAAATAAGGCATTTTTGTTTTACTATTTTTCTTATCACCATCAGTATTATTATTATCATTATTATGATTGTTATTATTATTACTATTATTATTATTATTATTATTATTATTATTATTATTATTATTATCATTATTATTATTATTATTATTATTATTATTATTATTATTATTATTATTATTATTGTTATTATTATTTATTTAAATCGTAATAAAATTAGAAATATTAATTAGTAACGGAAATATTCTAGAATATATAATATGAAATATAATAACAAACAAAATGTCTACTCATCAATTTAACAGAAAGACTATTCAATTAGCTTAACGTATAAAACATAAAGATTATTGTGACAGGAATAGAACTCTTACGAAAAATTGTGTAAATTTGAATAACTTTATATCTATAAGCGTTTCATGAAGTATATTTGTTCTTGATTATAAATTAGTTGCAATGAAATATCTCTCCACTGTGACATGAGATTACTAGTAGACTGAAATTATCAGACTGATTTTCTTCCCGTTATCGAAAATAACTATTAACGGAACATCTTATCCGAAATCTGGACGAAATTGATTAATTGATTTCGTCCAGTTATCGAAAATATAATCAGAAATATTGCCTAACAAATATTTTAAAATTACAGTCAAAATTTGATGACAATTATTGTGACACACACTCTCTTCAATTTGATTGGCCATTTGTCAACGGCTGAAAGAGAGAAAATATAGCTTTTTAAAAGCAGGAAATTTCAAATTCAATCACTTGATTTCGCAACCGAATTTAACGAAAATATATTTATATTTCTTTTTTTTTTTTTTTTATTAGAGTTTGGCTTAAATTTCATTCACACTTATTTATGGTCAACGATTGGGTTATAAAAACCATGTATGCTACAAAACGTCGAAGAGGAAGCACAAAATGGTTAGATTAATTTTTTTTTTGTATTAATTGTTTAAAATTCGAATTATTCTCAGTTATTGATTCTCTATCAAAACCGATGATTGATAAGTTGGGGAAAAAATCGATATGCACTGACAACATTAAACCATGAGAATTATAGCACAGGTTTGAAATATATATCTGATTCTTTGTCAAAACCGATGATTGATAAGTTGGGGAAAAATCGATATGCATTGACAACATTAAATTATGAGAATTATAGCACAGGTTTGAAATATATATTTATCTAATCTGTCGATCAAATCTCAGAATTCCAGCTGGTTCAATAAAATAATGAAATTTTTTATATTCTGAAATATTTTTAGCAAATGATTTTTTTTTTTTTTTTTTTTTTTTTTTTTTGGGTTTATTAATTTATATTTTTAAGATTGAAGTAGGTTTATTATTTATTCATTTTATGTAACCATTATATGTGATGTTATGAAATATCGGCAATTATAAAGCAATTCAATGATTTGTATAAAATTGTTATTAATCCTGTTATTTATTAGCATGAGGATTTGAGTGGATATAATAATATTTAGGCATTTGTGTAATGCTTGTAATTTATAATTGGAAATTATTTGAAAATTACCAACGAGTAATAATATTTGCAGTTCCCTGAAATGTTAGAGATTTAAATGAGAAATAAACTTGAAAATTGACTACTACTATTATTATTACTCTATCAATATTATTATTATTATTATTACTATTATTATTTATTGTTATAATTATTACTGTTATTACCACTATCATTACCATTATTATTATCAATATTATTATTCTATCAATATTATTATTATTATTATTATTATTATCAATATTATTATTATCATTATTATTATTTATCACAATCCTACTCCAATTATCGCAATTATCGGGACGTCTATTAATTGAGGGAAATAATTTTTTATCTGGACGTCTATTAGTTGGGGTAAATAATTTTTTATCGGGACGTTTATTAAGGGAAATACTTTTTATCTGGACGTCTATTAAAAATTAATAAATCAAGTAGACTAACGACAGTCTGGTAAGGTTATGGTTATGTGGTGTCATTATTACCATTATAATTAATATTATAATTTAAAAATAATTTTTGTTATTAATAACTTATTGGTTTATTTCGCTCGCATCATGGTAAAAAGTTAATCTCCCCCGCACCGACCGACTCATGATATCACTTGTTTACTCAGCCTGATAAGGTATCTGCGATGAACATTAATATTTCGAATGATTTTTTTTTTTTTTTTTGCGGTTTTTGACGTAGCCGATACTGATAGGCTCTATGATTAATTACCCCGTGGTTTCTTGACGTAGCCCGTGCTGATAAGCTTTCTAATTAATTACCCTGTGGTTTGTTAACGTAGCCTGTACTGATAAGCGTTCTATATAAGTGTCTGCTTTACCACTTTTCGTTAGTTTTGTCTTGCCAATCTTGAAGTAAGCATTTTATATTTTATTTTTCTTTTTCATATTTTTTTTTGAATTTTAGTAACGCCATCCCTCAATTACTATGGACGTAAGTGATTACTTGTCTTTTATTATTTTTTTTTTGTTTTTGTGATTCTTTTTACCATGCTGTCCTCAACTATTAGTAATGCGTTCCCTCATAGCAACCGAACATTTGCAATCACTGTCCAGGGTAGCCAAACCCCGGTGATTGCAAGTGCTCGTGTTGCTTATTAAATTAACTTATTGATGCTTATTAAATTAACTTATTTATTTTTTTAATTTTAATTCGTTAATTTGTTTATGTAACTACCTATACCACACTCATGTTTTGGGGTCATATATTTTTGATTTTTGATTTTGTATTTATACTAAAAGCAAACTTCTAATTACAGCTACTCGTATTTTTCTGACAATTTTAGCCGTATTTATACTTATTAATTTATTATATAACTCTTAAGATCAATTACTTCCCTGCACTAATTATTTGTCGAGGGCGCCATGGTACGGAGTTTTACATAGTATTTATTTCATTTTTCTTTTCAACCCTTACTATTTTAGGCTG
>CAUHTR010004515.1:32500-35610 GCA_959609185.1 Schmidtea polychroa | reverse complement strand
AGACTCAGGAACTCTAGTCATTTTAGCCACGAGGCACTCCCTGGACGGAGGAATCCACCTAGATTTCGATCTTGATGCCCTTCTCAAGGAGTCCAGAAGACAGCAGTTTCTGTGAGAAGGCTTTCCTTCAGGATTCATCATCAGTCAAAACATACAGTGAATTATCGGATAGTCAAAAATGTGTGCTTAATTAATAAAACTTGTTGACGTCAATTGAATTTTTTTTGTGAGTAGGGTTTGAGTTAGGAAAATTCTCTTACGAGAAAAAGGTATGTAAAAAGTAATGCCTTCTATCGGGTCAGATCAGGATCTGGGTATAATGCTAATAGTATAGAGAATAGTTTCTATTAGGAAATCTCCTGTTCCCATGGGTTCGCCGACTGGCACATTACCAACGTGAACGAAAGTCACTGGTGCCCTGTCGTGAGGTAAATTGGGGAGTCGTTTGGGTTATTCGAAATCTTGGCAATGTTTATCAGGTATCTTAGGATAAGCATTTACGACCATCTTGTGATCGGAACAGTCCCCCTAATAATTATGTTTTTCTCTCCTTGCCAGCTTAATGAGGAATCCCAACACTACTTAAAGAGTATGTTTTAATAATGAATTAATGTAAGGATATAGAAATAAACCTAAAGTCGATCGAAAAATAAGAACGATAATAAAACAATTAAATTGACATAATTAAAGGTAACTAGACGGAAAGGTATTTACATTTTGCAAAGTTGGACCTAAAATACGATAATATGTTGGGTATATTTTAGTTTGTCTGTAGTTATTAACTACCAATTACTGAGGTGATGACGAATCCCTTTATTGATTATCACAATTGAATACAAGGATTCAACGATAACAATTTTCTAACACACCTCAAATTTTTCAATTTTCATCTCGATTTTCAATAAAAAAATAATTTAATAAACTCATAATTAAAACCAGATTTTATTATTATCATTATTTCCTAACAAAATTTCTAATTTTAACGTTTCGATATAAATAATTTAACACCATATCGAAACTAAGATAGCCACCACGTGTCAATCACACGAAATAATTAGAAAATCGGCAAATATTAATTGAAATTATAAAGTAAAAAAAACATGTCGTATGTTTAGTAAAGTGTAAAAATATAACAACTCGATCGAATCTTCTACGTACAACCAGAATCTCATCATCATCTTCTCCAGATCAAGATCATTTATAGTTAAATTATTGTTATTGTTTTAATGATAATTATCTTTGATATCTGTAATTTATTGGTATTGGGCCTGCGCCACACGCAATCCACAACAATCCTAGAGCTTATATTAAATGCAATTACATGACGAAAGCTAATGATAAATACTAATCACTAATAATAATTATTATTATACCTTTGATAATGAAATAATCAATTTAAATTAGGGAGTTATTCTCGCACTTGAAATTTTTAATTAAATAATGATAGAATAAATTTAATCGCACATATTTATCTAGTCATACAAATTTGGAATAATAAAATAATAAATATCCAATAAAATTGAAATAAAGATTTCAAAATAAAGATTAATAAAATCGATTTTATTTCGTACACTATTAAATCAATTTTATATATTTTCACATCAATAATAAATGTTTATTTTTTATTATTGATTGAAAATAAATCGCACTTGAAATTTTAATTAAATAATGATAGAATAAAATTTAATCGCACATATTGATATAGTCATACAAATTTGGAATAATAAAATAAATAAATATCCAATAAAATTGAAATAAAATTTCAAAATAAAGATTAATAAAATCGATTTTAATTTCAGTAAACTATTAAATTCAATTTTATATTATTTTCCATCAATAATAAATGTTTATTTTTTATTATTGATTGAAAATAAATCAATGAAATTTATTGATTTATTGACATCTGCTAATTATTATTTTTAGGTTCGATTTTCCAAAAACTTTTCGTCTTTGTGTTAAATATATTGCCAAGGACAGGATTTCGATATAAAATATTCGCTTGGAAATCCAAAGATATTGTAGCGTTTATTTGTTATTTTGATAAATAAAAATTAGAATAATATTATAAAAAATGAAAAATTTATTTAATAAATAATAATAATTAATGATAAATAAAACTTTAAATAATATAACTAAAAATAATGAAAAAACAAAAAAATAATAAATAATTATGATAATAATAATTAAAATAAATGAAAATTATAAATAATAATTAAGGTTGATTAAAAAAATCAGTGAAATTATTTTGATAAAATCCATTATCACGTTAACAAATTTGATTGGTGAATAATAATTTAAATATTTAAATGAAAACTGAAATTCTAGCGACAACGAATGATTATAATAAATAATTAGATGACAAAACACTCACTGCAAAACAATTACCACAGCGCCTCCAGAATTCAATATTCGGTATCGATTCTATTCCATCTTTTATTATAGAACAACTTCTTGATGGCCATGCACCAGCCAGGTAGATAACAATTACAAATACGATTCTATGAAATTCAGTCCATTAAATTGTGAAATGTGATTTCATTAAATAACTTGTCAAAGTTTATCAATGAATTCATACAAAGAATTATATTTTGAAATTAAAGAAAATAAAAGAAAAAGAAAGTTAAAATTATAAAATTTTAAAATATTTTGAAAAGTGCAGGGAAATTTTTAAAAATTGAAACAATAATTTTGTATTTACATATTTATTTTTTCACACAATGAACTCAAATCATAATCAAAATTGTAATGATTTTTAAAGGTTTACAGGGTCTGAAAAAGTTTTAAAGAGATGTTGATAAATCACTTGAAAAGAGTTGTGGGCAAAAATTCTAAATATCAAAAAAACATCGATATCTTCACTTATTCATAGTCAATGTTTTTTAATAAATACAATGTCAAATTGAAAGAAATAAGAGGTGAAAGATGAAAAAAGTTCTTATAATTCACCTTAAAATCAATATTTGCATTTTAATCAATAATTTACACATTTAAATCAATATTTGAATTTCTATTTTGAAAATTTTACACTTAAAAATCAATAAAATTTTTAAAAAAAATCAATAATAGCGACTTGACCTTAAAAAAAGAGGGGGTAGGGGGCTCTGTTGCTA
>CAUHTR010004515.1:0-25000 GCA_959609185.1 Schmidtea polychroa | reverse complement strand
CCTTTTGAGAATAGAGTTGAACTCGATAAAGAGATAGAAATCTGAGGATTCTGTATGTACCCTCATACTGCATACCATCCTTATGTCTGTTTTTTGCATAATAAAACCTCATGTCCACTGCAAAATGACGAGTGCTCTTTTTGTCGTGTCAATATCTCTTATATTATCTGCAGCTTTATCTGAGTTATATTTTGCTTCTTCCATCAATTTTCCTATTCGTATATCTGAGTGCTTCAGGTTTAAATCTTGTTATCTCAAATTATGATAAACCCGTTTCACTCTGTCGACCGCAATTTATGTAATTTAAGAGTTCACACCAACTTCTTTCTTCACATTCGCCTCCCATTGCAGTTTTTCTTAGTATTTCTTAGTATTCTAATTGGCTCGTTTGTCTAATTCATGTGATTGGTGCTGGAAAAGTGAGCTGAATTCCGGTTTGATACCAAATTTCTTTAGAATGTGTTTGTCGTTTGACTATTATATTCACATATGAAAGTATGACGTTTACATCTGCAGCTGGCCAAGTGACCACAATTTGTAGTTAATATACCTATGTGCTAGTATTAATTTTTAAAATTTATTATGAAGACATATGACAAGGTTAACAAATAAAACAACTCAAAGTTTGTAGCAAGAAACACTTTCAGTTTTCTTCACGGTCACTTTGTGATCAGCACAAACAACTGATTAACACTTATTACATGTGTCTCTGGAAAATTTTACACACATTGTACATCTTCCAGGTGTGCTTTTTATATATCTACTATGATTTACAGCATCCTTGCCTCCCTAAGACAAAATCCTGGTTGCGAAGAGAAATCTTTACGGCTCCTCTACAGTGCTGATGAGAGCCAAAAGGTCTAAACTAGTCTACTAGTGGATTTGTACTGGGCATCACAAAGCTTGCGCTGTTTATATTAATAATAATAGTAATAATAAATTCAATGGAAAAAAATCAGTGGTGAAATTGGAAAAAAAAGTTCTTATAATAATATTAATAATAATAATAATAATAATAATAATAATAATAATAATAATAATAATAATAATAATAATAATAATAATAATAATAATATAATAGTGAGGTGTTTTCAGCTGAGAATTGAATATTTCAATGATTTATTAAGACAATTTTTAATGATAAATAATGGACTATTAAAATAAGTTTTAAAATAATTTTTAAATTAAAAAAGATTTTTAAAAATAAATTTGAAATACATAAGTTTTTTAAAAGAAGTTTAATTAGTAAATAATTTTTAAATAAATAAATTTTAAAGATCGAAAATTTTAATAAATTGTTTTGAAAATATTTTATTCAAGGCTGAAAATATTTTTGAAAATTAAACAATATTTTATTAAATAAATACTTGGAATTATGACGTTATCTTATGAACCCGATTTAAAAAATAATTTAGAAGATATTCTAGCAGCTTCTAATATGGCGACCACGTCTATTAATTTCTTTATAAAGAGGCTATTTCCGAACGATTTCCATAGAGGAGATAATGTTGAGACATTCATTAAAGAATTTAATAAATATTTTATAGTTGTACAAATGCCTACTTCAAGACAAGAGGTGATTGTCGAATTACTGATCGATAAACAGATCAGAGACACATATGCAGGAGTTGACCCAAATATCAAATGCTATAAGGAAAGATTTCGGAAGGCATTCGTCAAGGAAACAACGTTAGCAGAGGATTTACAATCGGCTCTGTTCTATAGCCAGACGACCGAGAAGCTGGAAAAATATTTTACTATCATAAACGAGTTTTTTGATAAAATATTGGGACATGAGTTAAACAAGGAAAGTTTAACAGAATATCTGCATAGACAGAATATCTGCATTCATAGACGTACACTGTGCAGCCTTGAAGACTGAAGCGAGAAGTATGTCTAAGTGACACCAAAGGAACAACGGAAAATAAGAAAAAAATCAAGAAGTTACATGAATCTCGTATAATTGCAGAAGAGATCCATATATTGATAGAAAGAAGGTCAGAACAGAATATAACAAGAAGTTACAGAGACGCAGTTACAAATCAAGCAAGAAATATTGCATCACCAAGAGCAATACGAAGCAGGGAATGGTTATCAAGAAACGAGAAAGGAGACAAGACAATCAGACAAGAGATACGTAGCATTCATAGACGAACCAATTGATGAAGGAATAGAAGATAAATACAGAGAATATCCAAATATTACGCCCTGATAGAAGAAAAGATAATCGGGGCAGTGTATTAAACAGCGATGCTGACTCCTCAATTATTAATTATTATAATAAAAGTAAAATATCATGTATTATAGAGAAAGATATGAAAGATACAGAGGTAATGGAAGAGGAAAATAATGTAATAAGGAAAGTAAACGGATTCATGAGAAAAGATTTTGCAGAAAGAGAAAGAGAGAAAATACAAATACTCGCATTAGATGAATGGAAAAATGATATTATTAGTTATGATAAAATGCAAGGCCGACCAAATGTAACTATTAGAATACAAGACCAGAAGATGGAATGCTTGCTCGATACAAGAGCTACATAAAATGTCATGAGTTGGAGCATATTTGAGAAACTTAAAGATGTAGAGCTAACAACAACGACTGATACATTGAGATGTGCAAATAATAGTGTTTTAGAAACGAAGGGTAAAGCAATATTAGAAATAGGAATAAATGACAGGAAAAGAAGGGTAAAGTTTACGATAGTAAAATATATGACTCCAGAGGTAATTGGTGGTATAGAGTTGCAAAAACACTTTGGTATACAACTAAAGTGGCCAGTAGAAGAGGTCGAGAAAACGAAGCAAGAGCACATGTGCAGTGTCGAAGCCAAATTTGGGAAGACAATAACGGGAGTTGGAACGATTTCAAAGAGCAAAAAATACTTTAAAGATAAATAACCCGATACTACTAAACATTATAAAAAGAATCAAAATGTTTTATGGCTAAGCTGTTGAAGCATAAAATAGAAACTCTAGGAAAACCGATAAATATTAAACCTTGGAAACAACCAGTCAACTTGGAAGGTAAAATAGGTGAAGCGATAAAAAACTCTTGGGAAAACGATATCATCAAAAAGTGTAAGTCGCCATGGAACACTCCATTAATATGCGCCTGGAAGAAAGAAAAACAAGATATCAGATTATGCCTTGATTTCAGGCAATTAGACCTAGTAACAGAGAGACAGACGTTCCCTATGCCGAATATAGCAGAGATGTTAGATAAATTGGGCGGAGAAAAGTATTTCAGTTCGATAGATCTTGGAAATGCATATTATCAAGTAGAACTAGAAGATGAATCAAATTTAAAATCGGCGTTTTAACCAAGTCAGGGTAACACTATTTTAACAGAATGCCATATGGAATAGCAGGGATACCAGGTACGTTTCAGGAACTGATGGGAAAAATATTAATGGGTACGAGATATTCAGCAGTATACATAGACGATATTTTGATACCCATTAATAAATCACCAATACGAAGTTTAAAATGAAGTGCTGGACAAAATTGGATAGGCGGGTCTTAGGATAAACCCTGAAAAGTGCCATATCCTTAAAGCGGAAGTCAAATTTTTAGGTCACATAATCAACAAAGATGGAATATAGACAGACCCATCAAAGCTAGACGCGATTAAATCATTTGAAAAGATAAATATGTTCAGAATCTGAGAAGCTTTCTAGGAATATGAAAATTATTATGCAATTATATGTGCAATTATATGCAATTACTACTCAAAAAAAGCAAGAGTTTTAGAAGAGCTATGTGGATTAAACAACAAAAAATTAATATGGACTGATGGATGCACCATCGCATTAGAAAATATGAAAATTGCTCTAATGTCCTCACCTATTCTAGGGTTTCCAGATTTCGAAAGAGAATTCATTCTGGATACTGATGCGAGTTTTTACACGATAGAAGCAATATTATCAAAGAAAGACGACAACGGATGTGAAAAGGTTATTGCATGAAAAGGGATATTGCATAACAAGGAAAGAGTTGCTGGCAATCTATTATTTTTGTCAACACTTCAATCATTATTTATATGGAAAACGGTTCATTTTGAGAACGGACCATAAAGCTATCATGTTTATGTTATCCACAAAGAAACCAATAACAACGCTATTTCAGACATTGATTAACTACCTCAGTAGTCTGGATATTAAAATATAGTATAGAAAAGGTACTGATCATGCAAGTGCAGATATGTTGTCATGGAGTACATGTGGAACATGCACACAATGTTTATTGGCACACGAAGACGCGAAAGTGGAAAGAATGAAAACCCGAAGAATAAACACGATGGGAAAAGCTGAAGATAATAAGTGGCAAAAAGATAATACAGAAATAAAACAAATAAAAAAAGAATTAGTACAGGGTTCAAGTTGGAAATTTATACTGGTAGACAACGTGGTGAAAACTATAGAGGGTAAGATATGGATACCTAGAGATAACAGACAAGAAATGATAAATAGTATGCATATTTTGCTCTCACACGCAGAAGCAGAAAAGGTGACGAAATATGTAGTGAACAATTACGATATGAGAGACATAAAAAAAAGCTTTACGAGATTTATCACTTGCAATGTAAATTCGATGTAAGGGTGAAGAATTTCGTTGATCCACAAAATGTTCCAATTACAGAGTTTTAAGCACACATTTATTGATTAAAAATATGGAGATGTTTGAAAAAAAGGAAACATATTTGTATATTAAAGCAATGTATTTTAATTATCTTAATTTAACAATGTATTTGCAATTTAACAATTAAATTAAGTATTATTTATTAACTGAAAGTTAACGGCATTACAATACTGAATTATGATTTTTGATATTCCATATTATTATTATTATTATTATTATTATTATTATTATTATTATTATTATTATTATTATTATTATTATTATTATTATTATTATTATTTGCAGCAAAAGGCTTAAATTATCATTTTAGTGTTTTAAATAATAAATGCTGCTACCAAGCAATCATCATTTTATACTTTCAAAAGACCTGAGCCGGGCGAAATACTTGGAATATTTGCAGCAAAAGGCTTAAATTATCATTTTAGTGTATTATTATTATTATTAGACGCATTTAAATTCAAATCTTCTTCAAGCATTTATTTTTATAACAACTTCAAAATTGTGTCGTTTACTAGTGTATTTACACACCGAGGCGTGATAATTATTAATATTAATGTAATTACTGGTCATACATTCAATTGATTTAATTTAATATAATTTAATATAATATGATATAATTTAATATAGAATTTAAATATAAAAATTTAACAGAAATAATTATTTCTACTAACTGATCTCACTTCTACCATTTAACCATAATAATTTTATATGGGGGTTTAGTAACTCCTTACATCCCCCTTCTTTAAAATCCTTTAACCTTTCTATATTCCTCGTTATTTGTCTCCCGTTTTCGTCTGTTAATAAGTAACTTCTTTCATGATTTCGTTTTATTACTGTGTATGGTCCTTCATATTTCTCGTGATCTTTGTTTCTAATTTCTTGTTTCACCAATACTTTGTCCCCCACTTCTAAGTTCCTAGTTGTGCCAATTTCTTTCGCTTGCTGTCTTTTAGCCTCAAATTTCCGCATGATTTCAATTTTATCCACTTTATTATTACTATGCCATTGTGATCTATTAATATTTCTCCCAAATATAATTTCTGCTGGACTCACTCCAGTAGATTTTTGAACAGTCGCATTTAAAACGTATTCTATATCAGGTATTAATTCTGCTCAGCTTTTTTAACTCCTTCTCTAAGTGACGCGTTAATATAGTCTCTTATAGTACGAAATTGTCTTTCAATGACACCATTAGTATTATGATGATACGGACTCGAAAATATCAACTCAATTTTTGTTGCCTTTGCTAGTTCTTTAATACTATTTGCTTCGAAATTCTTTCCACAATCAACATGTAGTTCCTTAGGGGCTCCAAATTTTGATATCCAAATATTTAATAAAACTGCCTTTATTGTATTTTCATCTCGCTTTCTAATAGGAGTTAGAGATATGTATTTACTGTAATGATCGATTATTGCACAAATATAATTTTCTCCTCTGAAGGTTTCTGTTAATGGACCGCAAATATCCATATATATTTTCTCCATAGGTTCTGAAGCTTGAATTACTTGGGTTTTTTCTTTTGACTTTGTAGTTAAAACTTTGTTTTTCTGGCATGCTTCTTGCGATTCTATGTCCAATTTCACTTGATAATAAGCGTTCCCAAGGTCTATAGAACTAAAGTACTTAGATCCATGTAATGTATCTAGAATTTCTTCTACATTCGGCATAGGAAAAGCTTGTCTTTCAGTAATCTTATTAAGCTGTCTAAAATCTAAACAAAGTCTGATATCTTTTTTGTCTTTTTTCCACACGCATACTAACGGCGTATTCCAAGGTGAATTACATCTTCTTATGATATCATTATTTTCTAAATTTTTTATAGTAGCATTTATTTTCTCCTCTAAATTGATGGGTTGTCTTCTGGGTTTTATCATAATTGACCCTTCTTTTGTAATGATTTTATGTGCAATTAAATCAGTACATCCGATATCCAAGTTATTAGCCATAAAAACACTTTTAATGTTTTTAACAATCTCTAACAGTCTTTTATTTTCGTTTATTCTTAGAATTTCTATTGCTTTTTGACATCTCTCGTTATCTGTAATCTTTTCCCCAAATCTAGCTTCTATTTCACACATAAATTCATTATATCCTTCTTCATTTTGCTTAATGTAGTTTAATTCAATTCCAAACTCTTTCTGCAATTCCACTCCGCCTAATATATCTGAAACAATATTTTTAACTATTATAAATGTTATTTTCCTTTGCATATTACCAATTCTAACATCAATATGTATTTTTTCGATTGTCTTCAATTTACTATCATTTGCACATCTTAACATCTCATCTGTTTTTATGATTTTCACATTCACTAATTTGTCCACAACTGCTTCTGCCATTACATTTACTCTTGCTCCTGTATCTAGTAAGCATTCCATTCTATAGCCATGAATTTCAAGAGTTGTACTCGGTCTACCTTGCATTTTGTCATAACTCAGTATCTGTCGTTTCCATTCATCTTTAGTGAAAATATTTTGCTCCTCTGATATTTCATTAATCCACCCAATTTCATTTCTCTGTAATTTATTTTCTGCCTTTTTAATAAATTTATAAACTTTTTCATTTACTATTTTATTATTTTATTCTGCTTCTTTAATTTCATTATACTCTTCTTGATTCTTAGGATTATTATTATTATTATTTATTAAAGATCGATCAGCATTAAAATAACTATAACATTTAAAATTATTTAAAGGAAACTTTTTAAAATTACAAATTTAATTACATTATATATATATATATATATATATATATATATATATATATATATATATATATATATATATATATATATATATATATATATATATATATATATATATATATATATATATATATATATATAATGGATTATTTACACTATTAAAATTTTTATGACCAATATTTACATCAATATCAAAATTACCTAGTATATTACCTAGATCATTGCCTCCCGTGTTGAAGCATCTACTTTTGGGTGCTGAATCTCCTCATATTTGTCTTCTGTCAGTAGCGTATCTAGGGCCGGGCAAGCGGGGCTTTTGCCCCGGGCGCCACGATTTTAGGGGCGCCAAATTGATTTTTGAAACCTAAACTTTATTTAAAGATTTTCGATTTTGAAATTTAACCAACATTAAAATAACGAATTTTGATTATTTGAAATATATAAACAAAGTTCACCATAAAATTTAAATTTAATTTTAGTACTATTTAAATTAAATTTAAATTTTATGGTGAACTTTGTTTATATATTTCAAAGCCTTTCCAAAATACATGAAATTTGAGTTATATCCAGAACTCAATCGTAAGATTTATAGAATTATTTGTTAAGCTCAAAATTATTTGAAAAAACTTTCAAACTTTAGAATATCAAAGATGCCGAAACCGAAATTAAGTGGCGCACAAAATCGTAAAAAGGCCAGAATATTCCGAAATGAAGCTAAAAAGTCAAGTCAAATGTTGCAAAATTATTTAAAAAAGGAAAAGGTTGAAGAAAATGACCAGATAGAGGATATTAAAGAAGACAAACATATGCCTCAGTCAGATTATGAATTTGTTGATTTTGATGCCTCACAAAACAATGAAGAGTCGGATTTTGATTATAAAATGACTGAATCCAACAATAGATCATGTCTTTCAACAATTTCAGAAAATATTCCGAATCTGCTTTTGTTCAATGATTTTGGATATTTGGAATTTCAAGAAAGTTTTCATTCATTCAGTCCAATAGTTTCACAAAAACTAAGAACTGAAGTCATTTTACGTGGCCCGAGTTTATTTCAAAATAATAAAGGAAGCTTTGCAGTGCATAATGGACGTTCAATTACATCATCATGGTTTAAGAAGAAGTTGGCAAACGGTATATATGTTAATCGATCTTGGTTAATTTATTCGCCTCATAAAGAAACACTTTTCTGCTTTTGTTGTTTGTTATTTTATAATGATTTTTGTAAAACTGCATTTTCTCACCGGCTGGTTTTAGAGATTTTAAGCATTCAGAAAGAGTAAATGATCATGAAAATAATATTATACACCGTCAGAATTTTACAACATGGAAAGAAACTGAACGAAGATTGTCTCAAGGTGCTGGAATCGATATGGAAGTTCAAGCTCAAATATTGTTGGAAAAAGATCGATGGAGAGAAATTTTAAAAAGATTTCTTTCATGCATAAAATTCTTAGCATTTCATAATTTAGCATTACGTGGTTATAATGAAAATTTGTTGAATACAGAAGGCAATCCAGGTAATTTTCTGGGTCTCTTACAATTGATTGCGCAATATGATCCACTTTTGGCAAGTCACATGGAACATTCTCGTTTACATCCAGGAACAACATCTTATTTATCACCAGGCATACAAAATGAGTTTATTCACCTTTTAGCTTCAATAGTTCGAAATGTTTTGATTGAAAATATTAAAAAAAGCAAATACTTTGGCATGATATTTGATTCTACTCCAGATTTACAACATCGTGAACAATTTTCAGAAGTTATTCGTCACGTTGAAATAGATTTTGATAAAAAAACAGTGGAAATTAAGGAATCATTTCTGGGATTTATTGAGCTAGCTGAAAAAGATGCCGAAGCTCTTAAAAATACTATACTCAAATTATTACAAACTGATGGATTAGAACTCTCGGACTGTCGATCGCAATGTTATGATAATGCGGCAGTTATGGCTGGTCATGTTTCTGGATTGCAACAAAGAATTACCAATTTGAACCCTCGCGCAGTGTTTATTAACTGCGATAATCATAGTTTAAATCTTGCAGGATTACATTCTGTTCAAACTAATCCCATAATGCTAACTTTTTTTGGTGTAATTGAACAAATTTATTTATTTTTTTCAAGATCAACCAATCGTTGGCAAAAATTAACCGATGTCATTCCTTTGACTGTAAAACGTGAATCAACAACACGATGGAGTGCACGAGCAGAAGCTGTAAAAGCAATTTTTTTTGGAATCGATAATCTTGTGAAATTAATTGAAGATCTTTCTGATGATTTCAATCAAACATCTGACACAAGAAGCGAATCATACAATTTATTGCAAAATATATTGAATTTTAATTTTCTGGTTTTGATAAATTTTTGGCATCACGTTCTCGAGAAAATTGATCGTGTACAAAAACGAATGCAAGATCCAAAAATTAATTTTAAAGATGCCTCCGATGATTTACAAGGATTAAGCATACATATGCAGCAATTTCTTGAAGATCTATGCATTCAATCAATTGAAGCAGGTAAAAAAAATGTTTTGAATGGGGCGTTGAAATAAAGAAAAGAGTGCGACGTATAAAAATTAGATTAGGTGAAAAAATGACTGATTCTGGTTTGACTGCTGAACAAGAGTTAGATCGTGTGTTGAAATGCTCAGTTGATAGATTAATTCAAGAATTAAAAACTCGATTTACTCGCCTTAATTCATTGAACGAAAATTTTGGATATTTCCTTGACACTGAAAATTTTCTAAATTGCCATGATCCTGCTAAATTAAAAGAAAAATGTTCAAATTTGGGAAAATTTTACAATTCAGATATTGATGAAAACGAACTATGCAATGAAGTTACTGACTGTAAAATGCTTCTTAATGCTCGAAAAGATGAAATTCCAAAATCACCTATAGATCTTTTAAAATTTTTAATATCTTATGGTGAAGATGTTTTCCCAAATTTAAGAATTTCATTGCAAATTCTTTTGACAATTGGTATTTCTGTTTCAACATGCGAGCGTTCCTTTAGCAAATTAAAATTAATTTTGTCATATCTTCGAGCAACAATGAGTGAAGAACGTTTAAATAATTTGGCATTATTAAGTATTGAGAAAAACACTGTGAACAAAATTAACTTTGATGATGTCATTGACAAGTTCGCAAGTGTTAAAGCACGAAAAATTTGTTTGTAAATTATTACAATAAATAAAGTTTAAAACTAACTTGTTGCAAAATTAAATTAATTTTTTTTAAAACTGCTGCAAATCAATTTTAAAGAGTGAAAATTTTTGATTTTTTTTAAATAATAATTTTTTTTTCTTAAAAAAGAAATGTCACTTTAGTGCAAAAATAATATACCAATAATAAGGAAAAGAAAAAATTCACGTGGAGAGGGGCGCAATTTTAAGTTTTGCCCCGGGCGCCGTGAACCCTAGATACGCCACTGTCTTCTGTATCATCTGAATACTCCAGTGGCATCGTCTCATCATTAGCTTCAATTGCTGCAATTGTTCTTCCTGGATTGTTGATCTTTTGTTGATAGCTTGTGGTTCGATGGGCATAATAATTATTGTTTCTCAAGTTTGAATTAGTTTGAAACTTCCTTCTTTCCAGATTTGTATAGCAGTTAATCTCCTTGTGTCCACGTAAGTGACATCTCTGGCATTGAATCGTTGAACATTCTCGCCGTACGTGGCCTTCAACTCCGCATGCAAAACACGTCATTTTCTTTTTCATTTGGCATTCTCGATTAATATGACCAGTTTTCTTGCATGTCCAGCATTCCAATTGTTGGTTACTGACGTTTCGCTGCTTGAAATTGTTATTTCCGTTTACCATTCCATTTTGAGCAACATCTCTGTAGATTCTGTAGTTTTGAACAACCGGTAAAGTCTTCACAGCATTAATATGGCCCATAATTTTGTTTACCTTTTCTAATTTCTTTATTGTCGCTTTTATTTCTTCTGTTTTCAAATCTTTCATCTCGATCTCTTTTTTAATTTCTCGATCTCTTACACAGTTTGTAAGCAGGCATTTTTCTATTTCTTCTTCATCCCATTTGTGCGCTATTAATTTCTTTGTCATCTTTTTAATTTTTTTCTATAAAAGTTTCGGCTGAATCTTATCCTTGTTCATAACTCAAGGCTTCTTTTAGATCATCCATCAATGAAGTCGGTTTCGAAAATGCACATCGAAGTTTCTCTTCCATAGTTTTTCCTTCGGCTGCTTCATAATCTTCCATTAGCGATCTGTCAAGTAATGTTGTAGTTAATATTACTTGCATCCTAATTGTTGTTTTTGTCGCGCCAAAAAATCTTTGACAATCCTTGATAAAATTTTCTAGATCATCACCTTTGTGAAATTTCTCCGTTAATAGTCTACTTATCAATAAATCCGTGGTCGTGGTCGCCATGTTAGACGCAATTAAATTCAAATCTTCTTCAAGCATTTATTTTTATAACAACTTCAAAATTGTGTCGTTTACTAGCGCATTTAAACACCGAGGCGTGATAAATATTAATATTAATGTAATTACTGGTCATACATTTAATTGATTTAATTTAATATAATTTAATATAATATGATATAATTTAATATAGAATTTAAATATAAAAATTTAACAGAAATAATTATTTCTACTAACTGATCTCACTTCTACCATTTAACCATAATAATTTTATATAAGAGTTTACTAACTCCTTACAATTATTATTATTATTATTATTATTATTATTATTATTATTATTATTATTATTATTATTATTATTATTATTATTATTAAGTGATGATTTCTTGGTAGCGGGATTTATTATTTAAAACAATAAAATGATAATTTAAGCCTTTTTCAGCGAATAATGTATTTAATGAAAAAATGTCGACTATAAGATAGACCTTGTCAAAGGAGATTGACAAGGACTATCTTATTGTCGAAAATCTTTTCATGAAATACATTATTCGCAGCAAAAGGTTTAAATTATCACTTTATTATTATTATTATTATTATTATTATTATTATTATTATTATTATTATTATTATTATTATTATTATTATTATTATTATTATTATTATTTTTATTATTATTATTTATTTCTTTTAGTTATTAGTATTATTTTAAAATTAAATAAATATTAAATAACAAATAAAATATTCTCATTCATATATTTTCTAACGTAAACAATAATCAGTATAAAAAAAATAAATTCTTTTTGTTTGATTGCAAAAGGCATTTCGACAATTCCTGAAAATATTTGTCAGTGTCGATCTGAATTTGTTGGTTTGTTTATTTTCATCTATTTATTCTGCACATTATATGATGTTGACCGAAAGGATTCATCATCTATATAAGGAATCTGACTTGACTCGTACCATTTTTTGTTGACTTGTTGCCCTAATTTAAACAAAATATTTGTTTCTCAAATAATAGTGGAAAATAATTTCGCCTCTTACTTGTTGGCTGTTCACGACATTCTACGTGGTAATTTTTCGTTTCTGTTATTTCATTTATAGAATCTTTGTTGTTAGATTTTCCCGATTTCTTATAGAAAAAATAGTTACAAATAAAATCAATAAATAAAATTTGTTTGTTTATTTATGCTTTCCTTATTATTTAATTTTGAATTTTATATTTTCAAAAAAATAATTAATAGAATTATTAATAAAATAAATTGAAATTATGAGATAAAATTTCAGTAAATTCCAGATAAACAAATAATTCCAGTTGTGTCAGATTATGTAACAAATGCTAAAAGGAGTGAACCAAGAAATTATGTTTCGGTTTTTATTGTGTTATAATTATTTAAATATATTAATTATTTTTCTAACACTATTTTTTACAAGTTAATTGTAAAATTGAAGTTTTTATAAATTTTTTAAAAATATTTTTCTAATAATATAATAATTTTTTTAACAAAATATTTACAACTGATTATTCACATTAATATTAAATGCTTCCAACATTGCGAGTCTTGTAGACATGGCTAAATTATTTTAAAAATAAGGACGTAGCAGGTAGTTTTAAAATTGGTGCACTGAAATGTTCACCGCCATAAAAAAGGTAATAAAACCGAATGTCTCTTATGTTCTGCATCTAGAACGTCATCAGTAAAAGGACACATTGAAACAATTCTTAAGTGGGTTCTTTTAAAAACCAAAGAAGAACAAAAAGAATTTATGTTAGTACCAAGTTGAAGTCGCCGAAGTAGTTGCTATACGTGGAAAGCCATTCAACAAAATATCCTATAAACAATATAAAGAATGAATTCATTTTATTTTATTAAAGTAGAATGTTTGTTTATTTATTGAATCCTTATACCAAATCCTTATACAAATATTTTAACCTGATATAATCATCATTACTTTCAAGTATTTTTCAAACTTTAACAGTACATACCAGAGAAAAATTGTTTTACCAAAGAAATTCCACAAAATCTTTAAAATTTAAAAACGTTAAATAATTAAAACAATTTTTTGACGGACTTCCTTGTGGTAAAAACGGATTGTTCCTTCCTGATCAACTATCGAGTCCTTTTCTCTTATTTAAGCTAATATAAAACTTTGCGTTTATAATTTAGCTTTATTATTTCTTAAAAAAACTATTCTATTTCTTCAATCCTGTTCCTTTACCTATAAGTTCCCCATACACACAACGAGTACTTGCATATATTACATATAAATATTTATTAAGCACTGATTACAAAAATATTTAATGATCAGTTAAAAATGAGGCCAACATTCGTCATCCGATCTTGACTAATATCAGGCTCAGCATGAATCTGAGTCTGTGTATATTTATGCAAAAAACTGTATAAACATTTGAAAATGATTGGACCGAAAATCCGCGTTAAATAAATAAAAGTACTGATTTATAGTCTGAAAAGAAATTAAAATAAAGGAAATCAAAAACTGTGAAAAATTGGTATAATATTTTCGTTGAAAATTACTAATTAAAAATGATTAACTTAAATTTTGAAAGAAAATATGGGAGTCGTTAAGGAAAACTTTTCAGTTAATAAATTCCCATAGAATGTGAAGAAAAAATAATAACAAAATAAATCGTCAATAATTAAGTTTACCACAGATAAAAGAACATACAAAACATGAATATTACCAACCAGAAAGGAAATCACATTTTAACTGTTCTTCATTTTAAATTTACTATAAAACTTGATGCAAGTATTTCCTTTATTTTCAATTCCTTTCAGGCTATAAATCAATATTTTATTTTATATTAAATAAAATTTTTGGCACAGCGATTTAAGTGTAAATTCTAAAATTTGTATTAATTATATTTGAATTAAGTACTATCTGAAAAATGAAGATAAAGGAAATTAAAAATGAAAAGGGATCTGAGAAAGAAAAATAAAATAGTTTGTGGCTAGGATTTAAAGGATTTTTTTTGTTTAGTTTATGTGGCAAAGATGTTTTAAAATAATGGCCCTGGGCAAAAGTTCGATATTGTGTTTTACTGGTGCATTCAAAATAAAACACTTGATAAAGGCAAAGCCGAAAAATTTTGTTGTGTAGAATTAAATTTTTGATCTTTTTTCAGAATGAAAATGAATAAATTTCTAGTTTAATTTATTATTAGAACAATGTATGTTTTTTACTGGAATTTTACCGAAAATAAACTTTAACTTGAAAAACGAAATAGAATAAGGACGTATAAAAGATTGACTAGAATTAATGTTTTGCTTTACATGTTTTTCTTTGCGCACATTTCAAAATGTTTTGACGGACAATTTCGATGTTACAAGCATGCCACTGATGGCGGAATTCAAGTGGAGATTTTTACCAACTGATAAAATCAGAAGTATGAAATATCTAGCAGATATTCAACTGATAAAAGAAACGTTAGGGAATATTTAAAAAGAACAACACTGACTGATGTTACAGATCCGTCCATGATATTGTTGAAACAATCAAACAGCAAGACGAATTCCCCAGAGACCCTTCAAAAATATGAGCCTTCCTTTATACCATTGTTAACAAATTTTCCTTGATAGAAATATCTTGTTTGTGAAACGATACTTGTAGCAGAAAATGTGTGCTCTATTTTTATATGTAATTTTGGTTAATTTGTTCTCATGACATTTCGCATATCCATTATTTATTTTCATAATAATTTCTAATAAAAAGATTCTATGGAAACTTGATTTTCTGGTAGTTAAAAACATGAAATAAAAAATAATATCAATTTTTCTTAGACAGGATCTTCCAAAAACTTCAAAAAGAAGTTGAGAATAGTCTCCGAAGAGAATAAATATTTAAAAAGCCCCGTTACAGATATTTTTGTATAACATCCTATTAAGTATTATTTTTACTTTCTTTTAAATCATTATTTTTTTCAAACAAATGCAAATTTATCTATTTAATCCCATAGATGTTAATATAAACAAGTTCATGTTTTGTTTATTCTCATTAATAATATTTAGAATAAAATAATTGGAATTTATGGGAATAATTATATCGATTTCAATCTATTAATTATTTGTTTTAAATGACGAATGTAATTGATTCCATGGTTCATAATTACACTGTTGATTCAATATTTGGATCCGGATTCGGATTTGATAATTGAGTTTCTGTTTATTTTTTCAATGGCATCAATGAAATAAAATTGAATTTTTTGGACTAAATTTTCTTGTCAAATAATCAATTTGTATTTTGATTCAATTAAGTTATTTGTATTTCATTGTTTGTGTAATAATCACGGAAATTAAAGATGTGAGAGAACTTTCAAATTTTCCGATTGCACTTTATTAGAATAATAAATATTTCTTCATAGAGATTTGAAATAATCATGAAAATGTCTAGTGGATAAAATGAAATAATAATAATAATAATAATAATAATAATAATAATAATAATAATAATAATAATAATAATAATAATAATAATAATAATAATAATAATAATCCATTCAGCTTGAAAGGCTCCGAGGTCTTTCAAATATTTTGTTAAAATTTTTTAATATTAAAATTAATTAAAATCATAATAAAATAAGGTGATATTGCCATTTTCAACAACCATTATTAATTGATAAATTTTTAAAAGATGTATAATAAAAAATATAAATAATAATTCAGAATTTAAAATCAGTCTCACCTTTTGTTTTCTACAAATTCCACAAAATAAGGAAGGACCAGCCATTAATCTAAAATAATAAAAAAAACATCCATTGAAATTCTAGTTTTATTTTTGTAAATAATTTTATTATAACTTTTAATAAAATCAAATCAATAAATTCTCACTAACCTCAATTGGAAAAAAGAACCGTTAAAAATACATTTCTTGTATTATAAATAGCTGGTTTTATTTTTGTTTGTAGTGCAAAGCACACAGCCGGCCGTTACAGACTTTTATCCGTAATGGAATTTCAAATTTACATAAACATAGCCTACATATACACACACGCATACACAAACAGACGACGGCGGACACCAACTCACATTGAGACTGATTCAGTGCATGTGTGTATTCCATAATATTCCATAAGAACTTATGCTATTGAAATTGGTTCGAGTTCATAAAATGTTACCAACGAACTATTTGAAAGATTTTGCAGTCACCGAGCACAATTAAAGTTTTCTCTTCGTTAATTGTTTTCACTTGAGAAAAAAATTGAAAGCGACCAATCAATTCTCAGCATTGGAAATAAAATTCATAATATTATATTTAGAGATTCTCTACAACAAATTAATCATAGCTTTTAATATATAAATAAATGAACAAGTTATGCTTCAATAATTCATACGTTTCTCTTATCTGATTGTTCTTTGCTACTGTTTCCGATATATATTGTAACAATGAATTAGTTTCACTGCAGAATGGACAGTAATACTAATACCAATACCAATAATAATAATAATAATAATAATAATTTTAAAATAATTTAGAATTAAAAGATTTTAGAAGACTCCCATATTAAATTTCAAACTTTTCAGGTGACATTATAAATAACTATTATAAAGATAATATATTATGGTGGTTAAAAGTATTGTGAAAAAAAAGAAAAAAAAAGTTGAACGAAAGTAATTTTATTTCATATTTCAATTTTTTTTTATTTTTAAATTATTTTTCAGATTAAAAAAAACATTTGATTACTTCATAAATAAATCTCGATTTATGTAATTCACTAACTAGATCGAATTTCTCTATTATTTCTCTTAATCAACAGTTAATATCGCTGGAATCGGGTGCCAGCACATTATTATGGAATGTGCAAATACGCATGTAATTGTTGGACAGTTAATAACAATTGGATTTACAGACTAAAAGTCAAGTGTGCAAATTAAGTTATTGAAAAATAGGTTTTCTTTTAGAAAATTATTAATAATAGTTGTATGACAACAATTCTATGAAAACAGTGGATTTTAAAACTGAGATTAAATTAAATTTTAAATTTAATAAACAAATTATAGTTTATTGTTTTATAATCAATAACTCTTTGTCTAATAAAATTTCTTCAAATAATAAATTTACTATAGTAAATTTAAAACATTAGAAATAATTTTTTCTTTAATTTTATGTCTCCATAACTGAACACGAATGTCTAGTAGTGTAGAGGAAAAGAGGTTTCTGGGGGATAAAGCCTCCACTAAGAAATTGGAAAACCAATTGAAAGGACGACTTATGCAACATCGAAAAATATTTTGTTTCACAATTCGATAAACCTTAGCATGGCACTGTCACTCTCAAAGTGTTTAAAACAGGGTGGTAAATTACTGGGCCACAAATTTTCCATAGTTTTTAAAATTGGTGGTTAAAATGTTCATTAAATGGGACGGGAAGAGAAATATGCCAAAGGCTTTGAAGTTTTAGCATTACTAACGTAAATTATTCCATGTTTATGATACGTTAGAGAAATATTGTATAATAATGAATATAATATAAATGTTGGTAATATTAAAATTCTAATAAATAAATGTTGGCAAAAAGACAACGCAAACGGATATTTTGAATGTGACTATTAGAAAGCGATTTCCACGAAGAGTTACTTAATTCAACTCAAATTTCAATTGAATATTTTTAATTCTTTTGGTCTTAGAGGTTCAGTTATGACAATTCTAAAAGAATCTTTCATACAAATCACAGTAATAGCTTAGTCTTAATGAATAAAATCTGTCTATCTCAGGTTCTGTGTCCATCAACCCTAAATTCCACATTTTGGATTCAAAAACAAATTTTAAATTTATATAGTCTTAAATTATTGAAAAAATAAGAGAGTTGTGTTGACAGATTTCACAAAAATTATTCACAACTCTGGCAAATGAAAGGAATTCTAAGAAAATTAACACAAATTGTAAAATTAAAATAAAATTTCTTGATTTTAAAATATTATTTAAATTTAACTTTTCTATTTCAGAAATAATTAATGGAAAAAACAAATGACATTTTGATCCAGTTTATTCGCTCAAAATCAATTAACAAATGCACCCGAGGCAAAATTAATAAAAAATACCAATTTTTTGTTATAATTAGCAAATTTTAGCAAGCTTAAAATATTCTATTCAGCATATGTATTTATTTTATATGAAACAAGATTTTAATGTTACATAACCTGATATTTGTACATTATAATTGTGTATTTATACTTTGTTTAAATTATTCAATTTAAAAACATTAAAATTATAATATTTAATAATAATAATAATAATAATAATAATAATAATAATAATAATAATAATATTAATAATAATAATAATAATAATAATAATAATAATAATAATAATAATAATAATAATAATAATATTAATATAATAATAGTAATAATAATAATAATAATATTAATATTATTATTATTGTTATTATAAAGTGATGATTTCTTGGTAGCAGCATTATTTATATTTTAAACAATTAACCGTTTGCGGACGGTAGGCCAGCAGTGCTGGCCAAACTTTAAAAAAATCATACCACGATATCGGGCATTCGTATACTAAAATATTTTATGCTAAAAATATTATATTAAAATACTACTTATTAAAATTAATTCCGTCCGCAAACGGTTAAATGATAATTTAAGCCTTTTGCTGCTAATAATATATTTAATCCAAATGAAAAAATTTTCGGCTATAAGATAGCCCTTGTCAATTTCCTGGAATTTATCTTCTTCTATTTTCAAAATGCTTTTTGATCTTCCCTTTTATTTCCTTTTTCTTACTTCTCATTGGTTAAAAATAATAATAAACTTTTTTTCCTGAAGATTTTAAAATTTAAAATATATACATTGGAAGTACGCTCAGGACCTTGTACCAATGAGTTAAAGAACATCTAGATCCTGGTGGAAAATCATTGGTATACAGACATCTCAAACAATGTCAAACAAGGAAGTAAAGATAAAATATTTCAATCAAAATCTTAGCCAATGGAAAAATCCAAAAAAATGTCAGATTTAAAAAAGCAATTCTCATCATAAACAAACGGCCAACAATCAACTCTAAAGAAGAGATCAATGAAATCATCAGTTTAATTTGTTGTTATTGACCTTGAGGATAGCTTATTATAAAAAAATTAAATTAAAATGTAAAAAATAATTATTGTATAATATAGAAAAATAGATCATATACTTTTAAATATATTTTAAATATATAAAAATCAAAATAGAAGCATTTTTTAAAATATTTAAATTGCGTATATAAACTATATTTTATAAATATTTTAAGATATTATCTATTAAAATAGGTTTCTATGAGTAGAAGCTTTAAAAATTTTAATTTTTTTTTGGTGTTTTATTTTGAATTTTAAAAGATATTTAATTAAAAAAAATTTAATTTTAAAATCTTCAGGAAAAAAACGTTTATTATTATTTTTAATCAAAGAGAAGTAAGAATGAGGAAATAAAAGAGAAGATCAAAAACCATTTTGAAAATAGAAGCTAAATTCCAGAAAATTGACAAGGGTTATCTTATAGTCAAAAATCTTTTCATTTGGATTAAATGTATTATTTGCAGCAAAAAGACTTAAATTATCATTTAATTGTTTAATATTATTGTTATTATTATTATTAATCATAATAATATTATTAATATTATTAATACTTTAATGTTTTACTATTTTAATATTATAAATATTATTATTTAACACGTTCACACCGACGTCGATTTTCATGCTGCCCATCATCTGGCGGCGCAGTTTATATTATTGAACAAAATTTATGTTTATAATACGTTTTCAGGGCCCTCCCTAGAGCCGGACAATCCGGACATTTATCCGCGCGGCATTTTTGGTTGTAAGTGTGAAAAAAGTAGAAAAATATTGATGTGTTAAATACTCAATAAATAGAAAATTTCACACATCATTTTTTTCGTTAGTAAAATTTTACAGTACAGCGTAGCGTATATTTATATTGTTTATGTCTAAATGCTTCAAATAATTACAATATTATTGAAAAAATAACGCAGTATTTGTAATGAACGAATTTTGAACTTGTTTGAATATGCTAACAATGCACTATAGCAATGAATATATGCAAGGAAAAACATTATCTCGCGAGCAGAGCGCTGCTTCAGTTGTGTTTAAGAATACATAGACTTGTTTAGGCATATTCGTATTGCTTACCACTAATTATAAATGAGCGGTGTCATTACTCAATAGCAATATTATTGTTATTACGTTGGTATGATAAAAAGTGAAAGTCCATAAAATTTACTTTGGTGTGATTTCTAAATTTTTAAATGTAAGTAAAGTACATCTATATTGCATAGTTTGATAGATAATATACTAGTTTATTGTAAATCGATTATCGAATGTAAACAATATAAGCATTTTTACTAAAATAAATATTAAATTTATCATAAAATGCAATTTGTTGATTTAATAAAATCTTGGTATCAAATTGGAATGTATTCTATAGGTATAAGCAGCACCGGCGCTAGAGTTTCAGATGATGTGTGAAAATTGCATATTACCGCCTTCGCATTCCATAATAAGAGTAAAAAAACGATAAATGCATACATAACAAAACAATATAACTTTATTACTTTTAATTTAATTCATATTTATTATAAAAACATAAAAATCTTATGAAAATAACAAATTTCTGTACAATTTTGCCGCCTTTTGTATTTTTCCGCCGTGGCGCCTGCGGGAAAATCACGCATCGTACCCGCCTCACGCCGGGCCTGGGTATAAGTTATTTATATTTTTGTTTACTACAATTAATTATTTGAAGCAACGATAAAAGATATTTATTAAGTTCAACACTTTATTTAAACGCGTTTTATAATAATCTATTTGAATAATTTAACTGGCTAAAATCTCAAAATCATGAATTATAAAATTGTTTTTAATGACTATTTATGATTTGTTGAAGTATTAGTTATTATATAAGATAAGTGAACAAGGAATTTATTTTTAATATTAAAGATTTTACATTTGTACTATAATTCATTATTTTTATTTACAAAAAACATACAATAATAAAAATAAAAAACGTTTAATGCACCTTGTCTGGTATATTTTTTAAACTTATTCGAGCTTTTNCAAAAATCTTTTCATTTGGATTAAATGTATTATTTGCAGCAAAAAGACTTAAATTATCATTTAATTGTTTAATATTATTGTTATTATTATTATTAATCATAATAATATTATTAATATTATTAATACTTTAATGTTTTACTATTTTAATATTATAAATATTATTATTTAACACGTTCACACCGACGTCGATTTTCATGCTGCCCATCATCTGGCGGCGCAGTTTATATTATTGAACAAAATTTATGTTTATAATACGTTTTCAGGGCCCTCCCTAGAGCCGGACAATCCGGACATTTATCCGCGCGGCATTTTGGTTGTAAGTGTGAAAAAAGTAGAAAAATATTGATGTGTTAAATACTCAATAAATAGAAAATTTCACACATCATTTTTTTCGTTAGTAAAATTTTACAGTACAGCGTAGCGTATATTTATATTGTTTATGTCTAAATGCTTCAAATAATTACAATATTATTGAAAAAATAACGCAGTATTTGTAATGAACGAATTTTGAACTTGTTTGAATATGCTAACAATGCACTATAGCAATGAATATATGCAAGGAAAAACATTATCTCGCGAGCAGAGCGCTGCTTCAGTTGTGTTTAAGAATACATAGACTTGTTTAGGCATATTCGTATTGCTTACCACTAATTATAAATGAGCGGTGTCATTACTCAATAGCAATATTATTGTTATTACGTTGGTATGATAAAAAGTGAAAGTCCATAAAATTTACTTTGGTGTGATTTCTAAATTTTTAAATGTAAGTAAAGTACATCTATATTGCATAGTTTGATAGATAATATACTAGTTTATTGTAAATCGATTATCGAATGTAAACAATATAAGCATTTTTACTAAAATAAATATTAAATTTATCATAAAATGCAATTTGTTGATTTAATAAAATCTTGGTATCAAATTGGAATGTATTCTATAGGTATAAGCAGCACCGGCGCTAGAGTTTCAGATGATGTGTGAAAATTGCATATTACCGCCTTCGCATTCCATAATAAGAGTAAAAAAACGATAAATGCATACATAACAAAACAATATAACTTTATTACTTTTAATTTAATTCATATTTATTATAAAAACATAAAAATCTTATGAAAATAACAAATTTCTGTACAATTTTGCCGCCTTTTGTATTTTTCCGCCGTGGCGCCTGCGGGAAAATCACGCATCGTACCCGCCTCACGCCGGGCCCTGGGTATAAGTTATTTATATTTTTGTTTACTACAATTAATTATTTGAAGCAACGATAAAAGATATTTATTAAGTTCAACACTTTATTTAAACGCGTTTTATAATAATCTATTTGAATAATTTAACTGGCTAAAATCTCAAAATCATGAATTATAAAATTGTTTTTAATGACTATTTATGATTTGTTGAAGTATTAGTTATTATATAAGATAAGTGAACAAGGAATTTATTTTTAATATTAAAGATTTTACATTTGTACTATAATTCATTATTTTTATTTACAAAAAACATACAATAATAAAAATAAAAAACGTTTAATGCACCTTGTCTGGTATATTTTTTAAACTTATTCGAGCTTTTTAAAATATGTTTTTAAAAAACAAAACATCAATTGGATGATCTGACAAACCAACTCGTTTTTTTGTTACAATTGTTGCAGAAATTGAAAAAAACTCGCTCCGATTTGGTTGATATTGCTTCGATCGTCATTACTGAATTATAAATTTTTTAAGAGTATGTGCCATTGTTCCTGTTGCTACATATAATCTCATCTCCTTTTGTATAGATGTTGTTTTGTCAGGTTTTACTATCTCCATAGTTTTCTGTGATTTACTTATTGCACTTCCCAAAGACTTCTTCAACAAATCGCCTGTAGTTAATAGTGATGGTAAAGTAATATCGCTTGTTGTTGGTACATCAATTATCTCGCATAAATCTGAATCATTATCTATGGCTATCTCCTGATCATCAGAAAAATATTGGATAACCAAATCTTTAGCTAATTTAAATACTGCAGAAATTGATGATACAGCAAAAAGCTGTCAATAACTATTCAAGTGACAGTTATTTGTATCCGATTTTTAATTTTCTGGATTTTGCAGAAACATGCAAGCAAAAAAAAATCTTTTGAACGCCTTTCAGATAGTCCATTCTGCAGAGCTTCTAACAAGTTTGTTGCTAATGTACCAAGTAAATCTCGAACAGAATTGAAGAGAAACTTTATAATTCCCTCTGAAGTAACAAGATTACAATCTCTTGTACCAAGTGCTTCAACCGTCAATTGTACTGGTCTTAAGACACTTAACAATTCCTCTAACTTTGCAATCTCATTTTCGTATAATTTAACAGGGAAGATTAGATTTATCCACGCTTTTTTAATACAGGATTTCAACAATAGATATCGTTCCAGCATTGGAGCCACCTAGTCTGGAGCCACCTAGTCTGAGAATCCAACATGAGATTGAGTTCTTTTCCATGCCCGTTTTTAATATATATTTGAAGCACACAGTTTTTGCGGCTGATTTCTTAAACAAATTCACAATTTTGCGGACATTGTTCAAAGCTATCTTAAAATCTCCGTGTTCTTACAAAATAATTTCAGTATTTTCAGGTAATTCAGCAACAGCATCCTCTTTTACTTGAATAGATTCGTTATTATCATAGTTTTCTAAATCTAAATCTTCATCAGATTCTTCTGCAGAGGAAAACTCTACAAATTATCATCGTAATCGCTTTGTTTTGGATTTTGCTATTTTTTTATAAATAATGTCACAAATTTCAAGTTGAATGCATGATTTATGCATAATTGGTGGACCATAAATGGTGATTCTCTCCCAATTTTTTTCATAACAGATGTGTCATCGGTTGTTACGGCAAAAACATCACTTAAGTTAATTTTAAAACTGGAAAGTTTTGCAGAAGTATATTTTTTAAAGCTTCAGCTGAGCAATTGCCATGAATTCTGATATGACCTAGATTTGCGTATCTTCCGTTCGAATAATGCACATTTATGTTTAAATAACGACGATTTTTGAAACTTGTCCATTCATCAAGTGTCAAAATTAATAATGGATTCTCTTTTTTGTACAAATTTATTCTTTTTATGGTTTCCAATTTTACTAATTCATAATAATCTTGTACGAGTTTCATAACATTGGTTTTGTTCTTAGGCAACTAAAAGCCACGGGCATTCAAAC
>CAUHTR010004514.1:0-18849 GCA_959609185.1 Schmidtea polychroa | reverse complement strand
AAAATTGAGCTGGAAGCAATATATGATCGATTATATTGTGTTTCACTTTGAAATGTAATCAGAATAAAATTAGGCATTCTTCTATCACCAAATATTTGTTCTTTATAGAATGATGAAGCATCTTTAGCAATAGCAAATTGTACAATTTCCATTGTTTTTAATATATAAATTGCATGTTTTCAATTAAGACCTAATTGATGACCACCTAATACAGAGGGGTCTACTCGAACTCTTCTCGCCAATAATTTTGCATCAACTAATTGACATATTGATGCACCAGTTGCACTAGTAAGAGATAATGCAGAATCAGACCTTTTCAGTATAATGTTTACATTAATTCCCGGTAGTAAATATTTCGGTTGATCCATAAAATCGAGTTGTAATGATGAGCACATGGTGAAAACCTTTGAGCCTTTAACCCACCTTTTTCTTTCATCATCTGTTTGAGTAAGACATGCATTTTTAGTATCGGAATTGTAATAGCAAATTGTACAATTTCCTTTGTTTTTAATTGATAAATTGCATGTTTTGAATTAAGACCCATTTGATGACCACCTAATACTGCGGGGTCTACTCGAACTCTTCTCACCAATAATTTTGCATCAACTAATTGGCATAATGGTGCACCTACACTAGTAAGAGATAATGCGGAATCGGAGCTTTTCAGTCTAATGTGTACATTAACTCCTGGAAGTAAATATTTCGGTTGATCCATAAAGTCCAGTTGTAATGATGAACACATGGTGAATAATTTTTAACCTTTAACCCACTTTCTTTTTTCATCAACTGTTGCTGCATTTTTAGTATCGGAATTTTAATTTAAAATAGTTTCTATCAAAGCCTTGTGAATGAATGTATTATTTCCGCCCTCAATCTTGATATTATTTAATCCCAACACTGCATCTTTAAACATAGTATGAAGCAGGAAATTGTTCGGTATTACATCTGCATTGGCATCCAAAACCTTTCTATCTTTATCTACAACTTTGATCTGAACAGTCAATAAAGAATCGTTCAAATCTAAATATTCCAAATATTTATTTAATCAAATATTGTATGATTTCCAAATAAATTTTCCGCGTAGAATAAAATATTTTCAAAACCATTTATCATATATTTATCAATATTTAAACATAAAATTTTTCATTAATAAAACTTCTTTTTTAAAAAGCTATTTTAATTTTTAATTAAAAATTTCAATTTAAAAAATCCAATTTAAAAATTATTTAAAAATTATTTTAATAGTCAATTATTTACAATTTAAAATTATTTTGATAAACCATTGAAATAATTAACTCTAAGCTGAAAACACCTCACATCCCTCTTCTTTTCAAAATTTCTTTGAAGCATATTTCCACTTTGGTCTTGTACCAGATATCGGCGATCATGGATCTTCTGCATTATTCTGTATGGCCCTTCGTATCTTTCCTTGTCTTTCGTTCTAGATTCTACTTTTACCAGAACCTCATCTCCAATATTGAATGATCTCTTTGTCTGCGTTGTTTCTCTTGTATCTTCTTTTTGTGAAATCGTCGCTTTACTATGAAATATTTCTCGAGCTATTTTCCTTCCAAATATTACTTCTAAGGGACTTCGTCCAATTGATTTCTGAAATGCTGCATTCATGGTAAATTCAATCTCTGGTATGATTTATTTTTTTGATGCATTTTTAATGATGCATTGATATAGTCTCTTATTGTCCTGAATTGACGTTCTATCACACCATTTGTATTATGGTGATATGGATTTGAAAAGCATAGTGTAATTCCCATTGATTTTGTAAACTCTTTCATCGTTTTAGATTCAAATACTTTTCCACAATCTGTGTGAATTTCCTTTGGTGCTCCAAATCTAAGAATCCATTTTTGTAGTATTGTTTCCTTCACCGTTTCTTCATCCTGTTTATCGACAGCAGTCAGAGAGATATATCTGCTAAATTGATCAATCATTGCGACTATATATCTGTTCTTTCTGAATGTTTCCTGTAATGGGCCACATATATCAATGTACACTTTCTTCCACGGCTCCTCTGCTGTCAGCTTTATTGTCTCTTCCTTCATCTTTGTTGTCACAACTTTCGTTCTTTGACATGCCTCGCACTGTCCAATTGTTTCTTTAACTGATTTTTTTATGTCTATCATATCGTAATTGTCCACTAAATATTTTGTCACATTTTCTGATCCTGTGTGTGATAGCAAAATATGCATACTCTTTATCATTTCTTGTCTTTTGACTCTAGGTATCCATATCTTACCCTGTTTAGTTTTCACCACGTTTTCTACCAGTATAAATTTCCAACTTGAACGCTGTGCTATTTCTTTTTTTATTTGTTCTATTTCTGTATTTTCTTTTTGCCACTTATTATCTTCAGCTTTTTCCATCGTGTTTATTCTTCGGGTTTTCATTCTTTCCACTTTCGTGTCTTCGTGTGCCAATAAACATTGTGTGCATGTTCCACATGTACTCCTTGCAACATATCTGCATTTGCATGATCAGTACCTTTTCTATACTCTATTTTAATATCCAGACTACGGAGCTAGTTAATCTATGTCTAAAATTGCGATGTTATTGGTTTCTTTGTGGTTAACATAAACGTGATAGCTTTATGGTCCGTTCTCAAAATGAACCGTTTTCCATATAAATAATGATTGAAGTGTTGACAAAAATATTAGATTGCCAGCAACTCTTTCCTTGTTATGAGATATCACTTTTCATGATTGCTCATTGCATGAGAACCTTATGCTATAACCTTTTCGCACCCGTTATCATCTTTTTGTTATAATACTGCTCCAATCGTGTCAAAACTCGCATCAGTATCCAGAATGAATTCTCTTTCGAAATCTGGAAACCCTAGAATAGGTGAGGACACTAAAGCATTTTTCATATTTTCGAATGCGATATTGCATCCGTCAGTCCAAATTAATTTTTTGTTGTTTATCCCGCATAGCTCTTCTAAACCTCTTGCCTTTTTTCGTATTCTTTTATAAATCTTCTATAGTAATTGCATATTCCTAGGAAGATTCTCAGATTCTTAACACATTTTGGCTTTTCAAATGATTTAATCGCGTCTAGCTTTGATGGATCTGTCTGCATTTAATCTTTGTTGATTATGTGACCTAAAAATTTGACTTCCTCTTTAAGGATATGGCACTTTTCCGGATTTATTCTAAGACCCGCCTTTCCAATTTTGTCCAGCACTTCATTTAAAACTTCGTAGTGGTGATTGATCGTTTCTGTAAATATCAAAATATCGTCTAAGTATACTGCTGCATATCTCGTACCCGTTAATACTTTTCCCATCAGTTCCTGAAATGTACCTGGTGCCGCTGCTATTTCAAATGGCATTCTGTTTAAACAGTATTGCCCTGATTTTGTTGAAAACTCCGTTTTTAGCTTTGATTCATCTTCTAGTTCTACTTGATAATATGCATTTCCAAGATCTATCGAACTGAAATACTTTGCTCCACCCAATTTATCTAACATCTCTATGCCGAATATAGCATATTCGGCATAGGGAACGCCTGTCTCTCTGTTACTAGGTTTAATTGCCTGAAATCAAGACATAATCTGATATCTTGCTTTTCTTTCTTCCAGGCGCATATTAATGGAGTGTTCCATGGCGAAATACACTTTTTGATAATATTGTTTTCCCATAAGTTTTTTATCGCTTCATCTATTTTACCTTCCAAGTTCACTGGTTGTCTCCAAGGTTTAATATTTATCGGTTTTCCTTGAGTTTCTATTTTATGCTTCAACAACTTTGTGTGAACATTTACAATTTACATTTTTAAATATAATATAAGTTAAATATATATATATATATATATATATATATATATATATATATATATATATATATATATATATATATATATATATATATATATATAAAAAATAAGTCAATTTAGTATATTTAAGTAATGGACAATGAATGTATAATTCGGAGGGGGTCATTTATGAACATTTACAATTTATATTTTAAAATATACTATAAGTTAAATGTATATTATGATAATCTAATTTAGTATATTTAGGTGGTAGTTGATGACGATATGGTTTATTGGGGGGGGGGTCTTTGATAAAAATTTGCAACTATGATTTTAAAGGTAATCTAAGTTAAGTATATATATATAAAATTGTCTAAATTAATGCATTTAGATAATAATTAATGGTTATTTGCTCTGAGGGGTTATTTATGAAAATCTATGAATTATATTTTTAAAATTTGATGTCTGTCCATATATAAGTTAATTTATTATATATATAAACAATGTAAGTTATACTTTTATAAGTTTCAAATCTACATATATAAGTTAGATTATGAATATGAACATGAGTTTCGACGATTTCGTAACTTTGGGGGTAGTTAGGAAAAATTATAATTTTTGCTTTTTAAAGTTTAATATACTTATATATATACTATTAATATTAGTTTTATTTTACCTATTATACGACTTAGGGGGTAGTTAGGAAAGAATTATACATTTTAGTTTTGAGTTTATTATCTAGATATCTAATTTGAATTAGTATTATTAACCTTGATTTGGACTATTACACAACTTGAGGGGCATTAAGAAAAAAAAATTCTTAACAAAAATTCAATATACATAATTAAGATCTAGAGAAAATTTATGCCTCTAAATTATCATTTCAACAGCTTTTGGATCGAACAAAACCATTTTTATCAGAAAAGAATTTCTACTTTATGAATTTATATATTGTAATTACTTAACTTCTGTACCGACAATTTACTTTTCATCGTTATTCAACTTAGTATATAAAATGGGGAGACATTACTCGAGTTATAAGTTATAAATATGCCATTAGTAGTTTATAGATAAGGACACTTGGTCAAGGTGTTAACGGGAATTTGCGCATACCATTTACGATAGATAATTTTAGCTTACAGCAAAATAGGTTATTTTGTAAGCATTTATAGATATTAGTTCGCTTACGAATGTGATTGAAATTATATCATCTACTCTTCGTATGAATTTTAGGTTGCAGCATTTTGACAGTGAATAGTTCAGAATTTTTTAGTCTTTAGTTGCCTTAAAATTTTTGCGCAGGGATCTCCTTGTTATTTGAAGTTAGTTAGTTTTTTAGATTCACCTTGAATTTATAGTTTAAGAGGGATTCGTTTAGAAATAACCAGCTACGCTAGCATGTTGTATTGTGTGAAATTTGAGTAAGGGGATATTCCCCGTTTATCAGTTCCTAATGTTGTGCAAAATAGTATAATTTAAGTGTTACTTTAGATATGTAAGTTAACGAAAAGGCCGATTTAATTAAAATTTACCTACTTTCCCGACTACACTGAGTACGGTACGATAGGCCCTATTGTAATATGTATCCACAATTATTTTTCCATAATTACTTCGTCCCATAGTCCCTGTGACTATGCCGACTACCAAGAAGGATTTATACGCCCTACTCCTGGTTAAACACCATTTGTTCATGGCGACCTCTGGCAGTTAAAATCATTTTAATGCATGTAGGGTCGAGGACCCGAAATCATTATGAACTGTGCATTCATAAATGATAAAGTGCATAGGAGCAAGGTTGGCTGGAATCTCGCTTCAAAATCAATGATGACCGACGATCTCACTCAAACCTACACCTCTATAGTTAAATAGAAATAATGAAAACAAGGTTTCAATAATAATAATTTATAATTTACAATGAAATCATCCTTACTTACAATCTCAGAAAAATCAAAATCACAAATTTGGCATAAGAGTAAGCATTAGCATTTTTTTCCTACTAAAAGTGACGAAATGTGTTAGTTTATATAGCCTCTGTTTGACGTGTAATTGATGCAGTAAAACAAATTCAGATTATTTTAATTCTCGAACATTCGATTTTTAATTTTTATCGATTTTGATGGCGATTTTTCAGTAAGAATTTTTGTTTTTATTTTTGGAATTTTGATTTTGAATTATTTTTTATTAAATTTGCCTCCATGATGGATTTCAGCATTTCCAGAACATTCCATGCTAAATTTAATCTATTTCTTATTTTTAAATTGTTTTTTATGATTTCTTTTCTAAAATTTTTATTTTTTAAACTAAAATATTTATTTTTTATAACTTTTATTGGGTCGTTTGGCGGTCATGGTGGATTTCGCCATTTTTATGAATTGTTCTGGATTTTTATTCAAAATATCGATATAATTTTCTTTACGTAAGATTTTATGGAGATTTTCTTTAATTTTCTTTTTGAATTTTTACTAATCGCCTTTATTCGAATTTGTTTTTTATTGTTTTATGTCTTTCGGTTATATTTGAGTAAGTTTTCGTGTAATACTTCTTGCTCGTGTTTTATTTTATTTTTAATTCAGATGTTTTATTTTTGGGTATATTATCTCTCTATTATCATTGTTTACTTGGTGTTTTATATATTTTTATTTAAGTAAACTTAATGCTGGGTATGCGTGTTGTGTACTGACACATTTCGTCCCATTCCTAACTTTGGGTTCAGAAATCAATTCTAGCCCAACAATAATTTAAAATATAATGTTTTATTTATACTAATGAAAACTATATTTCTATTGTTAATTATTATAACGATTGTGTGCTCACACAACAACAATAACTGTGAATTCTTTTAATAAATCAATATGTGTTTGTCCAAATACCGCCATCTCTAAAATAATAGTGATAATGAAACTTATAAAATACCTTTGAAAATAACTTTGAAAGTAATATTAATAATAATAATAATAATACACTTGTGAGCAGTACCCTAGTGAGCAATACGCATAGGGGGACAGAATATTTTGTCGGATAAACTCGGAGTATATAAAAATAATAATAATAATAATAATAATAATAATAATAATAATAATAATAATAATAATAATAATAATAATAATAATAATAATAATGTTGAGTATACCTAAATAATAATTCATAAAGAAATAAATAAAATTACCTGGGGGAAGATCGCCATGACAAACGGGACGATCTAGAGAACCCAGAAAAGAAAACGGAAGTGAAAAGAAATCAAAAATGAAAAAGAGAAAGGAAATAAAAGTTATCAAAGAGGAAAATAAAAATCAAGGTCAGTACTAATTAATTAGTACAAAAAGGAAAAGGAATTTTGAAATCAGGGAAAAAGGAAAACAACAATATCCTTATCTCGACAGCTTGCGAGTGATAATAGAATTGATGGGAGAAGGCGGCCAAACAAGAAAGGAAAAAGGGAAAAACAACTTGACAGCTGTCAGAGATAAAAATGGGACAGTCGGGGAAAGCAGGAGATAGAAAGTGGAAAAACACTTGAGTATCTGGAGTGCCACAAGAGAAGCGAACTATATAAGGGAAAACTGGTGAACGTGAAATTAGAACCAAAGGGAGAGAAATTAGAACAAAGGGAGAAACGATTTGAGAGACGATTTGAGAAATAGAATTATTGAAGAAAATTAGACGTTGGACGAAACTTTGTTGGACAAACGATTGTCAAAATAATTGTAAAGGAAATAATTGTTGAAAATAATTATTGGAGAAGAGTTGAAGGGAAGAATTAGCTGAATAATAAAACGAAAAGAAGTTATTGATTAATTGAATAAAGTTTGAAAGAAAGTCAAAGAAAACAACCAGCTCAAAATCCCAGTTTAGAAACCAATCAGTGATTGTGATCTTTTAATCCGGTGTTATACACAAGTGCTATTCCTCACCGAGTGTTGTAATAAGCATTGTATAGTCACCAAGTAGAGTGTTGAATTTATCGTCAGTGTCAAGTGAAAGTTTATTTGTGATTATCAATAAAGATTTCTGTTATCAAGTGTTATTTGTGAATTATATAAAGACACGCTTGAAGTCAGAGTAACATTAAATTTTATCACCAACTCAATAACCCAACAATAATAATAATAATAATAATAATAATAATAATAATAATAACATCTTTCGCACGGGCGTTAATATCTTTACCAATAATAATGTTAATAAATATTTCCATAGCTCATTCAAAGGGTCTTGCAGTGGGGTATGAAATGAGCTATCGATCAATGAAATCGGATGATAGGAACACTAAGTTTTTGCATGACCAAAACCATGTCACCGCCAGTCCACTAATAATATTTTGAAAAATAATAATAATTTAACTTTGAAAAAGATGCTGGTCCTCAATTGTTAATATCTTTACCAATAATAATATTAATAAATATATTTATAGCTCATTCAAAGGGTCTTGCAGTGGGATTTAAAATGAGCTATCGGATGATAGGAACACTAACTTTTTGCATGACCAAAACCATGTCACCGCCAGACCACTAATAATATTTTGAAAATTAATAATAATTTTTTGATGTTTCATCGGATGAGTCAGTGACTTTGTTCTAAAAATATGATGAGTCATCGGGTGATTCATCGGATGAGTCACTGTCTTTGTTCTAAAAATATAATGAGTCATTGTATTTGTTCTAGAGGGTATGTGGTCTGACGGGGACACTACCATCTACTTATATTCAAAGAAAAAATCCCAATTAAAGAAATAATTGAACCAAAGAAAACGAAACCGGTTCAAATCAAGAAAGATGTTTCTGTCAATCCAGTACATATATATATATATAGATAAATATGTTAAAATAAACAGATGTCGCGTGAATATTCAACAATGAATATTCAATTATTGAACAGTTATATTCATTGACAATATTAATATTCAAGGATAATTCAGGGATAGTTATAATCGAATAACTTTGATTCCTATTTCTAATAGAATATTTTAATAAGGTCAATTGAAAATTTATTTATCTATGGCAGTGATTCTTAACCTGGGGTACATGGACCCCCAGGGGGTCCGCGAACGAGTTCCAAGTGGTCCGCGGCACTATTTACAAAAAATCATAAAAAATATTTTATGTTATCTTGATATTGTAACTAAAATAATAAGTAACATTTCTTTACTGTTTTGTAGCATCAAAATTCTAACATTTGAACTTTTATGTTAAATAATTTAAGTCTCAGTAGTAGTGTTATTTTTGTTTGAAGCTGAATAAACAGATTTATAAATATTTATTAAAAAATGTATGTGCTTTACTATCAATTTATTAATTTTTTACATATCAGGGGTCCATCGGTACCAATTATATATTTATGGGGTCCATAAGTTTGAAAAGGTTAAGAACCCCTGATCTATGGTGTATCTTTGTGTACTTTTCCTTTGCTGCAAAATCATTTAAAAATGAAAATATGTAGCTTTAGAACTAAGTATTAGAAAATTTTCAATTTAACACTCGGTTTCCTATTGCTAAGGCTTTGTTAGATTCACACAATGTTCAAAGACGAAAATCATTTCATAATTTTACAAATAATATTTATATACAAAAAACTTGGTAATGTTACAAACACCAATATTTTTAATCTAACTAAACAAAATATCAAATTAAATAAATTCTAAATTAAAATGTATTTTAATTTAAATTATGTTTTTAAGTTGCCTTGTGCGCGAAATTGCCCTAGGAGAATAGAAACGAATTCTGAATTACTCTTAAATTTTTATCGTCTGAATTTATTTTTTAAGAAAAACATTTAAAATTAAATTTTAAAACGCTTCTATATCTAAATACTTTTTACATGTCTCGATCATAAATTCTGGAATCATAAATTCATCGTGACATGATCATAAAAAAAGAATACATTGTAAAAAAATATAATTATAATAAAGTTATGTTGAATAATTAATAAAATTTAATAATAACATAAGCTAACAGGAATAAATAACAGAGTTAAAACAGATTGGAATTTATGGCAATAAAGGGAACTAGAAGAAAGGAATAAAATATTTACAGAATATCACATAAAAATAAATAAAAAGATGGCAGAGTTAAAAGTGAAACGGTCATACAGGCGAATAACTCTAACCTCTATAGATTAGAGTGTGTACAATGTGGTGGTCAACTTTACCTTGACCAATGTGATAAGTTCAAGCAACTCGTAATTTCAAAAAGGAAGAAAGTCATCGAATAGAAGAAACTGTGCAGGAATCGCTTCAAAAGAAATCACATGGCCAAGGAATGTCGTAAAGAATCTTTCTGCAAGGTTACCGGATGTAAACAAAGACACAACTAATTATTACATGAAAGACAACTCAGTGAGGAGAGTAAAAAAGGTAACAACACGATGTTGACCCAGAAAGGGATGAACGAGAAAAACCTAAGACCTTACCTTAGTTTAAGAACAATTCCAATCTACCTGGAAAATGGGAACAAGAAAATAAAAGTCAATGCACTGTTAGATGATGCAAGCTCAGTAAGCTACATCAATCTAAGAATTTTAAATGAGCTTGGATTAAAAGAGGTTGAAAGGAGGACACCGATAGGAGTTATCGGCGGTAATGTCCAACAAATGATGGCTACTCCAGTGACCATGAAGTTAATTAGTAACGATGGCCGATTGACTAAGAACTTCAAGGCACCGGCCGTAAAACATATCTCAGGAGAAATGAGGGTAATAAATTGGGCGAGAGAAAAACATAAGTGAACTCATCTTAAGGGCATCCATTTTCCGATGCTAGACGAAAGACAGGCAGTTGAAGTTTTAATTGGGGCTGATTATTTACCGCTTCAACTAGCACTTAAAGAAATCGATGGCAAGTTGAATGAACCAATTGCCCGTTTAACTCCACTTGGCTGGACATGTGTTGGAAGAACCTCAGGGGGGAAGAACTTGGAATCAACAAAGCAATTTCATAAGAACGTTCTTTGGTAATTGCGATGATTTGGAAAGACAAATGGAACGATTTGGGAGATTGACGAAAGTTGCTTAAAGGAAAATATATTTGTAGCAAAAGATCATGTGATTTATGAGAAAACAAAATCTGAGATGAAAAAAATAAACGGGCATTTCAAGATAAAGGTACCATGGAAAGAGTCACCAACATCGTTGCCCAATAGTGATAGAATGGCAGAAAGTCGGCTGCAAAGTTTAGCTAAAAGGCTTGAAAAAGAATATTTACGAACTGAGTATCAGGATATTTTGAATGGTTACCTGAAAAAAGATTATATAAGTATTGTGAAAGAGAAAATGATGCCTGGAGATTCGGAATGGATATTACCACACTTTCCCGTGGTTAGAAGAGATAAGAATACCACGAAAGTGCATATTGTGTTTGATGCAGCACCCAGGTGTACTGTAGTGGGACTTAATGATATGGTGGAAGTTGGTCCAAAATTATAAAATGAAGTTTTTGACATTTTAATACGTTTTCGTAGATTTTCAGTAGATGTTGTTTGTGACATAGCAGAAATGTATCTGCAAATAAGAATGGCTCCTGAAGACAGGAAATATCATCGTTTCTTATGGTCAACTGAGGGGATGGTTATTAAGTATGAGTTAAATCAGTTAGTGTTTGGTCTTAATGCATCTCCATTTCTTGCCCAGCTAGTCGCGCAAGAGAATGCCAAGAAATTTGAAAAAGACTATCAACAGGTGACAGAATCTTATTGCAAGTTTACGTATATGGACGATACTATGGACTCTGTTGATTCTGAAGAAGAAGGAATGAGACTGAAAGAGGGGCTAGAAAAAGTTTGGGGCAATGCCGGAATCTTGCCTAGAAAATGGCTGTCCAACTCGAAAAGAATTATGGCTACAATCCCAGTTGAAGAAATGGCTAAAACACTGAATATTGAAAAGGAAACGACAATGGCCGTCAAGACCCTAAATTTGAAATGGTACTCTGAAGACGATGAGTTTAGTTTTCAAGTAGATCTGCCGAATGAAGAATGTTTATCGAAAAGAAAGGTATTGAACATAGTGGTAAGAATCTTTGATCCATTGGGACTGTTTGGTCCATTCATAATCATAGGGAAAAGATTATTCAGAAATTATGGTTGTTAGGGCTTCATTGGGACGAAAGGTTACTCCCCAAAGTTTAATAAAGAAATACACAAATAGGTAGAGGATACAAATAATCTTGGAGATCTGCGAATTTCGAGCTGTTTAAGGACTCAAATGAAAAATGAATGGCAATTACATGTATTTTCCGATGCTTCGGCATATGGATCAGCTATATATCTACGGGAAGATACTAATATCGGACCTAAAAGTGTGCTGATTGCTCCAGTGCAAATTATAAGTATATCAAAGTAAGAATTAATGGCAGCGTGTACTGGAGTTAAATTAGCAAGACTGGGCAAACCGATGAGTGAGATATGGTTTTGGTCTGATAGCAAAGACGTAATATATTGGGTTCGGAATTATTCGAGACTATTCAAGCCATTCGTAGCCAATCGAATTTGTTTCATTCAAGAAATGACAAAACCAGGACAATGGCGTTATGTTCCAACGATTGAAAATTCATCGGACTTGATCACAAGAGGATTATCGGCGTCGGATTTGATAAAAACGCCATGTGGTAGAAGGGACCTAAATTTCTACTAGAACCAATGGGAAATTGGTCGGCAATGGAGTTAAACTAATCAAGTGCAATGAAGAAGTTGCAAAAAGGAATAACAATGATGCCATGTGTAGAGGGGCAATTACGAATAGGAAATACGGAAATATTTCCCCATGGCAGAGATTGATCAGAGTTTATTTTGAACACAAGAACAACACAGTCCCAAAGAAGCACAGGGCAAATAACAACTGAGGAACTTAAAAGAACGGAACTCAATGTGATTACAGGAGACCAGGTGAAGTTTTTCTCTGAAGACCTGGCACGAAGAAGTTGCGAAAAGGAATAACAATGATGCCATGTGTAGAGGGGCAAGAATGAAAGGATAGATATCAGAAGCAGTTTGTTAAAGTTGACACCAGTTTTAGATGAGATGAAGATTTTACGAAGTAATAGCTGCATAATTCATGCAAAGAATTTACCAATGGAGACAAAATATCCAATAATTTTATCTGAAAAGAGTTGGGTCACAAGACTAATCATAAAAGATTGCCATGAAAGTTTAAGCCATTATGCAGGAACGCAACACGTCTTGAGTGTGTAGAACGACAAATATTGGATTTTGAAGGCCAAAGTGTTAGGAGGTTCCTTAGTTATGTGTGTATTAAATTTGTCTTATATTATATGTATTATGCTATATATTATGTTTGTAGTTATGTTCGTGAATGCGGTAAGAAATATTGTAGTACCCAGTCGAGTCTCCAGTAAATAAACTGTCTCGGGACAGCTGGGGTAAATGTATGTAAGAATATATAAAAATACAATACTAAATTAACAATAATAGATCTCCAACATAAACTTTTATTCAAATAAAAATTGTAAAACCTTGTGTTCCGAGGTTGATTAACAAGGATTTGAAACTGGACCTTTGCCTGGATATAGGACTGAAAATTAGTAGTTTAAGGTAGATTGGCCTTTGCCTAAATATAGGACTGAAAACTTGCGGTTTAAGATAGATTGGCCTTTGCCTGGATATAGGACTGAAAACTTGTGGTTTAAGATAGATTAATCTGAATTTGATTCCTTCTTTTGTCTTAATACTGTGTTCAATTAATTAATTAATTGTACGGATTTGACTCTTTAGCTTGTTCTTAGAATTCTTATTATTTCTTATTATTATTTTCGGGATTTCGACCTTTATCCTTGTTCTCGTATTCGGACACAAATCCTGATCTACAAATAGGTTTGGACTTGATCTCTGCTTTTATAAAGAACTTGAATATTTAATTAACGGTTGGAATTGGAATTGAGGACTTTATTTTCAATTTGTTACCACTGGCTTTAACTTGAATTTAATATACGAAATCTTTTTTTATCGAATTTTTTTAATTTTTCCAATATTTGTATAGCGATAATTTACCATAGTAAATTATCGCTACATAGTTCTTCATTCTTTTTCTAGCGCGACCTACGCTCAATAAAATAACAAAGTGTCGCGACTCCTTATTTAAAATTAAATAATATGTATAACTGTACATTACATAACTTCCCCCTTTAAAACCGGAGGTTAACATGTATATTTAATTTTGAATTCTAGTTGTTTATTTCTAGAGTCTTGTAGTTTTCATTCTAGAATAATTATCCTTTTTATATTCATTATTATAATTTTAAATTATATTACATTAAAATATTTCGTTATCAGTTTCAATCATTTATAATATTGCGCCCGCCCTTGGACATAAATAAGAATTGTTTGTTTAAATATTATTAGGCTTACACTTATCAAACGAGCGATAAGACACAATTAATTATAGTTAAAATCAATTAATATTTTAAACTAAGTAATTAAAGTTTTTTTATAATTTATTCATTTATCAATATTTCAAAAGAAATTTGAGAAGCATCCTCAGAAATCAAGTATTATTTACCGACAAGAACTAAATTCAAAATTGGTACTGGTTTACTTAGAATACTTTATTATCAGTAGTAGATTTCATAGAAAGAAATTGTAAATTCTAACTAAGGATAATAGTGTTAGAGTTAACATAAGAAGGCACAAACAAAATAGAATCACGGTTAAAATCAATTAAAACACTAAAAAAGTGCAAAAATAAATTAAAATTCATTAAAAATTGAAAAGTAATATTGTTGGGGGAATCGGGTATCGTTGAAAAGGTGTATAAAGAGAGCTGTGAAAAGACTAATGGCCAAATGGTCGAAGAAAAATTAAACCAAAAGTAGAGTTTGTAAAGGAATAAAGAGGATCAAAATTTAAACAGATGACGTTAGAAGAAGTGAAAAATAATTATAATCGAACTTTCTACTAAATAGGCGTACAAGAAATGACAATTACTCATTGGATCACCTGCCTTAACGTAACCAAACTGATTTCCGAGGGAAGAGTGCAAATATAGTGACAATCTGTAATTGTTTTGAGAATCAATAAATTTGATCATGGATCTTGGTCATTTGATTTGTAAAAAGAACAACAGGAGTCAGAAGTTAACTGACTTCTTAATTAATATCCCATCAAGAGTTATGTTGATAATTTTCTAATGATAACATAATGATGAAAATAATAATTAATGTCGGATAAAATCAAGTATGAACCCTTAAATTCAATTTAGACAAAAAGGTTTCAAGAAAACTCATTGCGTTATTAACAAAAAAGAAAAGTAATCAAAGATATCCTACCATAACATTAAATATATTTATTAAAAAACATTTTTACATGAATTTCTGTCTTACTTTATTTCTTGCCAATTCGCCAATTATTTCGGAAGTGTCGAAACAGTTTAAAGTTTCCTGCTCTATATCCAGAAGTGTCATATTATTTAATCTATTTTATCTTATAAAATTCCTTAAATAGTTTTTATACACTTTCAAACTAAAAACGATCATTCTCCTGAAGCATTAAATGAGGGAATTATAAAAATTGTTGGGGTTAGTTGCTTGTGGTTTATGAAATCAATAACTATTTTCTGATTCTGAGTGTGTTTTATTCAACAACAATAACGAATTCCAAACCATATAACTTTATTGAATATCACAAGTGATTATAACGATTACGATAACACCAACAATAATACTCAATGCAACTCAAAAGTATTCTGGTGTTTATTACAACCCTTATGGGGGGAATAGCACTTTGGAATCACTTTAATTATATAACCCCACAATTGGTTCGGTTGCTGTCCGGCCGTGACTTAGGACTTTAACAATTTCTGCTGGTTAATTTCATTATCAATGGTTTAACGATTAAATACATCTCGATCTTTCTTTTATTTCCTTTTTCTTACTTCTCATTGGTTAAAAATATAATATAATGATATAATTTCTTTTTCTGAAGAATTTTTAAGAAATTTTATTTAAAATTAAAATTAAATATCCTCTAAAATTCAAAATGAAACACCAACCAAAATTTTAAAGTTTTTAAAGTTTCTATAACTAGCTCATAGAAGCCTATTTTAATAAAAAATATTTTAAAATATTGTTGAGGATACCTAAATAACAAATTTATAAATAAATAAATAGAATTACTTGAAGGAAGATCGGTATGACAAACGGGACGATCTATGGGAACTCAGAAAAGTAAACGGAAACAAAAAGAAATGAGAAAGAGAAATGAAACAAAAGAAATCAAACGTGAAAACAAAAACAAAGGTCAGTAATAATTAATTAGTACAAAATGGAAAAGGAATTTTGGAATCGGGAAAATAGAAAAACAACAATTATTTTATCTTGACAGCTTGTCAGAGATAACAGGAACAAAACAAAAACAAGCCGGAGCCGCAAAAAGGGAAAATTAAAAAATATCTCGACAGATGTCAACGATAACTCGATCGCAGGGAAAATTGGGAAATCATGTTGGAGAAAAAATGTGGAATTGAAGATAAACTGAAGTGCCACAAATTGACGAGGTATAAAAGCAGGTATATTATACAGATTTCAACTAACCCAATTTATCCAAACAGTCTTATTTCTGCATCAAGTGATGGTCAATTTGCATTGTCTGGATCATAGGACGGAACTTTAATGTTGTGAGATTTATCTGAAGGAAGACATTTATACACTTTAGAAAGATGTGATATTATCAATGAACTTATCTTCTCACCAAAAATATATTGGCTATGTGCTGCAACTGGATCATCTATCAAGATTTAGGATTTTGAAAATAAAGTTTTGATTGGAGATCTGAAAGCTTTTCAGGATGAAATATATTATTCTGTTTTAATTTTCTATAAAATGTCGTTAATTTGTTTTGTTTCCAACGAAATTCCTGAAGTTTCAGTTCTTAATAGATCATCAGGACATGTTGATGAAAGAAGGTTAATTGAAAAACACTTAGTGATCTAGATCCTATTATTGGAATACAGTTTTCTATAGATGATTTGATTGAAATTAAAGTGCCAATGCATGTGGAACCGAAACCACCTAGCTTCACATCCATTCAAGCTTTATTGAAAGGTTTTCAGGGCAAATTGGATGCTTTGATGTTTAAACAATTTACAATGAAGCAAGATAACCAGGCGCTATAACGAGAATTATCTCATGCTGTTTATCAATATGATGTTTTACAGAATAAAATTGGAAGCGTATCTAGTATCTTGACCACTGATAAAATAATAAAAATTAAAAGAAATTAGTTTAAATTAGGTAAATTATAAAATTTATAAAATTAAATTGTAAAAATTAATAAAAATTAAATAAATTGATTAATTAAATCAATTAAATTAAAAAAAAAATTCCATGTATGCGTGCAAAAGTAATTCAAAATTACTGCATTCTGATTAGTGGCAGAGAATGCAATCAAAATCAGTATAAATTCAGTTAAACAACACTTATTTAGACAGCGACAAATTCAGTTATTTTGACATTTAACCAAATTTTGCGATTAGCTCTCTCAGTTTTCGGTCTATGTCATCGTGGTAAGCTTGAATTGGATTTGGTAATTTTATGTAATGTTATGATTTAATAAAACTTTATAACCAATTTGGTTTTAGTTTATTTTTTAGTTTATTTAAACACATTTAAAAATAAAAGAACACACCCCTAAGCGCCAACAGTTGTAAAAAATTGGTGCCAAACATGCAAAATATGCGTCACAAAGAGAAACACTGGAAAAACCCACATTTACCTTTGAAACCTATGCGGTATCATTCACTCCGACGGATATGACAGTTATGGACGTGATGGGCCCTTTAATATACCTTACCAAATGACCAGAAGTTTTGCAATTCCAAAACACAAATCTGATATAATAACTCGAATATTTGTAGAGCAAATAGATACGGAGTACTTTCAAAGTTTGTAACGGACATGAGAAATGACTTTATGAGCAATCTCATTAAGAGTATTAATGATTATTTTGGAATACTAAAATTGAACACATCACTATATAATCCCCAGAGAGGTGGTTTGGTGGAACGTTTCAATAGAACCTTGGAAAATATGCTGGCTTAATATGTAAATTCCGGACAAACGGATTAGATGTGCACATACAGTCCTGTTTGTTCGCATATCGGAATTTGCTACATTCTATATCGGGAGAAACATTTTTTTTATCTTATGTACCTGAGACATAGTAAAACGATACTAAGAATACCTCAGGCACACACTAACAGAAATGTTTATTTATCATAAATTTCGATGAACACTGACTCTCGTCATTAATTGCTTTAGCCAGCTATTAAATGTCATTCGATACTAAAGATATTAGAAGCTAAAAAGATCTGTACGGCCTGCAATTGCGCCTTTAGTGGGTCTGAAAATTCGGCATCAAAGGCATAACTAACCAAATTCAAGGCAAAAGTTGAATGATTAGAAAATACCTGGTTTCCGCTGGAACAGTCAAAAGTCATGCAAAAGCAATTACAGTGATGCATAGATGGTCTTACCACTGAGAACCGGTTCAGAGGAATCTGATCAACGAACAGAGCAAGGACATCATGCGTGTCTACACAAAGGTCGACTTACAAATTAGGACACCTCAATTGTTAGGGGCTGAAGATGCAAATATTGTTCCGCCGCATCATGTACCCGAGCCTTAGATAATCACAGACACCCTGAAGTCGCCATTGCCAACTCCCCTGGTGACGACAACTACAAGTAACAAAATCATGGAACAACATAACACTAGAAAGGAGGCCACAGTAAGACACGACGCTTACGACGACAACGTTTCCAACAGAAATTCAGTTACCCAAGTTGGGCTTGAATTTCCCCTTCTCTAAATTCAATATCGGCTTTAAACCTCGCACATGATAAATGATGATATGTGTTCGACTTCAAAAAAATGACTCTTTATCCTTGAATCGGTTACAATGAGGCAGAAATAAATAAGTGCAAATATTTTTGTTGTTCCTGTTCTGTCGTTTGTTTTTTTCATAATAATTGGTTTATTTTGTTCTAGGATTCAACCGAATGAAATAGCATAAACATCATTTAGTGCAGCGCTTCTCAACCACTGGTCCGTGACCCAATATTTGGGGGCGAAAAAATAAAATT